>VDFB02105785.1:308938319-309024064 GCA_007258455.2 Sequoia sempervirens | reverse complement strand
GAGTTGGCAACTCATGGTTTATCCTTCCATTCCAAAAGGACAAATTTTGATATCACCGGGGAAGCACAGAAGAAGGCCACCAAAGAGTACCGTCATAAGGATGACCTAGAAGACTATTGGGCCAATATCAAAGATGATTTTGAGGCAAGGAAGAAAAGGTATTCAAGGCTCCCTGTTGATGCGATTAGACAATATAATGTTAAGTTAATCCCTGACCAGTTAGAAGATGATGGAAATTTGGTGCAAGACCATGCCTATGAGTTTGTTAAGGATAGATCAATTGGGGAGATAAGCTGGAATGATGATGAGGTCACAGAGTTGGAAGACCTAATGGCCCCTGTCATGAAATTTACTACTTCATGGCTAAAACATAAGGTTTGGGAGTTGGAAAGTGAGAAGGTACCTTGTACCTTCAATTTGATGGGAAACCTTAATCCAATGTCTACTCCATAAGAATCCGGGGAAGATGACCCCAAAGGGAAAACTAAAGATAGCTCACCCTTCAAAATAAAAATCAGAGGCCCTAAAGAAGGTGAGCCAGAACCAAAAAGAAAGCCGAAAGGGAAGAAAAAAGTAGAGCTTTGAGAATAAGCAAGTCTTCTGAAGAAGAGGAAGTTGAAAAAGCAGAAGAGGAGGATGCTCCTCCACCGCCAAAGAAGACAAGAGACGCTAGGGTTTCAAAGAGGAAAGGTCAAGATACCTTTAAGAATGAGCCTCTGATTGTTGACGTGGAGAGTTCAAGGGAAAAGACAAGGGTTTATTCAAGGAAATCAAGGACTCCATCCCCTAAGGAGACTGTGCAAAAGATGGATCCTCTTCCAAAGTCACCAGTTGTGGAGCAACCTAGGGCTACTTCCCCTTCGCCAAGTGCACCTGAGCAAGAAACAGCCCATCAAGAACAAGAAACCAGTGGAGAGGCGGAGCCATTCAAGGAAGGAGAGCATTTTGGTGAGGCTACTGAGCTTGAAGTTGAAGAAAAGGAAAAGCACCCTTCTCCATTAGTCCAATATGATGATTCTCCGGCAAGCAGCAAAGGAAACAGATCACCAGAGAAGGAGAATATCCCGGTTAGAACCCCATCACCGGTGCAGGAAGAAGAGATTAAGAAGGGTGATCAAGGTGAGCAGCCCCCTGAAAAGGAAAAAGATACAGCGTCAGAACAGCATGAAGAGGTAAAAATAGATGAAATCTGGGTGGAACCTGTTGTCCCGGATTGGCTTGAAAAGGAGATCACACGAAAGAAACAAGTTGTTGTTAAGGACACTCCTTTGGATTGGGATGAGATGCTGTCCAAGATCGGTAAAGGCAGGAAGAAGAAGGAAGCTAAGGTAGTTTCAAAGATAGAGAGGGATGAATTAAACAACAGAGTCATCCACAATGCCACCCCTGCTGCAGACAAGACAAGAGAAGATGTCACTGGTGAGGATTATAATGTATAAACTTTTAACCTTGGACCAGCACCTATGGAGCAGGATATAGAGGAGTATGAAGGGTCCAGTGCTATAATAATTGGCAGACTAAGGAAAGAGACCCAGACCAAACATGAGCTGAGAAAGGAAAATGGGAGGCTTAGGAAATGCTTGGAAGATGTGATGAAACCCCTGCAATCTCTTCACCCATCTTCTTCTGCCACTCCTGGTTTCTTGCCCAAGGAAACCATTTCCGAGATTGAGAAAATAAAAGCCTCTGCTCAAACCACAACGGATTGGTTAAAGGATGTGCAAATAAAAGGAGATAATGCAATCAAGGATATCCTTTCAGTTGCGAAAGATGCAATCAGAGCTAAGGACTTATTGGAGCATGTGCTATCCCAGGATAAGGAGGATATTGATCTTCTGCTGTAGAAATCCAAGGTGATTATGGAATATGGCAAAGATCAATTGGCTATAGATGGGATTCTTTCTTCCTCCAGACTAAGTGAACCGTGGGAATGGTTTGAGGCTTTGCAGATTCGACAGAAGGCCATGAGGAAGATTCTGAAACGAAAGAAATCAATAGATGGTGATTTAACTGGAGTCTATAAGGGTTGTATTGCATTTTTTGAGGTCATGACAGGTAGGAGGAAAATTGCTCCTAAGTATATGAGCCTAGAACAGCTAAGGGAATGGTGGCATGATGTTTATGCTCCAGATTCTGAGAATGTCATAACTGGACATCAGTTAGATGATACAGCAACCTACCTGGGGGTGATGGATAAATATCAAGCCCACAAAGATGATTGGAATCAGACTGTTAAGCAGTCAAAGGAGGAGATTGGCTCCATAGGATGTCGGCTTAGGATCTTGCCTTTGCCACCTGTCACCGAGCTGGATAAAGTGTTTTTGAGGGTTCAAGGATCATTGGCCCAGAGTAAAGATAAGGGAGGCGGTAGTTAATGCCATTTTGGAGATTTGTGCTTCCCTATTATTATAGGGCATGTATTGATCCGGGCTACGTTGGGGACCGTGTCTAGGCCGACCTTGATGATATATCAGCATTTAATGTGTGCCTTATTTTTAATTCCTAAGGCCGACTTGTTTTGGTAGTTGTTTTTATTTTGTAAATGTTTGGCTGGGCCGACATGTCTTGAGAATTTGCTATAAAAGGGCATTCTTGCCTCATTGTAGGGGTTAGCTAGAAATAATAGAGACAAGTTAGACCAAAGAGCTAGAGCATTTTGTAGTAGAAGTAGTAGTTAATTTCTTGAAGCAAACATTGTTACAGAACAGTGGAATTGTTGCAGCATATTGATGATCTAATACAATTGAAGACATTGTGGTTTTCCTGGTGAAATCTCTTGTGTTATTTTATCTTGCATGGTTCTTGTTGTTTCATCTTTCAAATTGCTTAAAGATTTAGGGTTTAGTGTTGAGAGTTAGATTAATTTGGTGAGTGATGTTCATGATTTAATATTTGGAATGTCTGTAGCAATCTCCGGTCTATACTCCCAGTAACTATCTGATTGTAGTAGGTTGGTGAAGTCAACCTAGACCATATAGTTATATGTGCTTAAGTTCGATTGTGGATGAATATCTATGATTTGAAAATCTATATACCTTAGAAGATTGTACCGTTCTTGTGATATTGCATTGAGGGTTGATCAAGGACTAGTTATTTGAGATTGGTCCGTTCCAGATATCTGTCATTTGCATTGTTCATTCTAGGAATAGTTTAGATCTTATCATATCCTTGCACCCTTATCTTTTGCTATTTCTTTATCATCCGGTTAGATTTAGGATTTAAGATCATCATATTGCAAAATCTGATAAATTGGAAAGATACAGTTTGCTTGTAGTAAGGTCTGATTGTGATTACCAGCATTTTCACATATTATCTGAGTTGTTTATGCATTGTCATGACCTGACACCCGAGAGACCTTGGGGTGATTTTCAATAATTTATTGTTGGAAATAACCTTTCAAGAGAGATAGAATATTGCATTATGTCTGAGTTGTTGTTGTGCAAAAAATACCATCAACAGATTGGTGCTAGAAGGAGGGCCTGAATGAGCACACTGGATCATTTCTTGAACGCCATCTCTCCTGAGAGATATAGGAGAAATACCAGATCTACTGCAGGAGAAGAAGATTTGCAAGAATTACAATTCCCCCCTAGGTCAAGAAGGACTCGAGAAAGGGGAGAATCATCATCACCCATCCCTTCACCAGCATCATCTATATCTTCACATCCAGAAGTTGAAACCATACCCATCCTTGAAGCAGTTCCCATTCAACAACTTCAGCCTATCGTTAACCAACCACAACCACCACCCCCACTTTTTCCAATGGCCTTCCTTGCTAATAACCCGTCTCCTTTGTCTTTTAATGCTTACAATGTTATGCCCAAAAACCCTGAGCATTTCTGTTCGAAATTCCATGTCAATGACCCAAACAGGACCGCAGAAGAACATATAAAGATTTTCCAAACCTGTCTCAAAGATAGAGGGATTGTTCATGAGGATGTTGTTTGTAGGTTGTTTCCCTATTCACTAGGGGAAGAGGATTTTTACTAGTACAATCACCTCCCATCTGGCTCAATTCTTAATTGGAATGATCTTGAAACTGCCTTTTTACAGAAGTTCAGAATACCCATTAGTGCCAATGAATTGTATTTGCAATTCACTAGAGTCAAAAGAGAAGTTAATGAACCAATATCCAGTTTTAATAATAGGTTTCATCGTGCGTACACCAGAATTCAAGATCCTTATGTTTTGGATGACAATATAGCCTTGGGAGTCTATTACGAAGCATTGGATAGCCTCACAGCCACCTTTCTGAAGTGGAGACCTAACCCTCCAGCTAACCTAATTGATGCCTATACAGAAGCTGTTAAGCTTAGCACTGATCTGAGGCAACATATAACTGGACCGTTGCCTTCTTTAGGACCAGTTGCACATCCCAATCAGGTTCAGGCAATAAATCAGGCACTTACCAATCATACTCCAATCATGAATCCAATACCTCAATTACCTTTGGTGCCACATCCTGGTCTCCCCATGAGCCAGGTCTCCCCTATGTTGAATTTTCCCCAGCAGCAGGTTAACCAGCCCATGTATCAGTCGCAGCCAAATAGTTTCCCTGTCTATTTGCAGAACTCTGAAGTGTTGCATCAGTCTGTGGGATCTGCTACAATGCCTGTCCCTCCTCAGAGTAACCCAAGCCTACCCCCTTATGTAGATCCAAATAAAGAAAGGATTGATGAAATAGCTGAGCAGATAAAGAAGTTGAACTTAGAGGTGACCTACTTGAGGAATCAAAACAGCCAATTGTAAGCTACTTAGAAGAATATACAATACAATCAGAATAGGGAATTTCCACAAGGGAAGAATTTTGATAGAGGTTAGCGTAATGAGAGAGGATTCCACAATGACAGAGGATATAATCAGGATAGGGGTTACAACAATGATAGAGGGTTCAATAATGATAGGAGGCAGAATTTCGATAGGGGACAGGGTGGTGGATTAGGATTCGATAAGAGGCAATCACAAGGACAGAACAGAACATGGAATACAAGACCCAATAATGGGGGAGTTCCTACTCCCTTGGATCAACCTATCAACCAATTTGCAAATCAGCCAGTCAGTCAAGACAAGCCTCCCAGTGGTGTATATTTGGCTGAGGCTGCCCTATCAGGATGGTGTAGGCTCCATAAGACAAGCCAGCATTCAGAACTAGAATGTCCAGAGTTCCAAACCGCAGCTTCCATTTTCCAGTATGAGGTGGAAAATAATGCAAATGCGCAGGAGATCGTTCCCTCAAGCCCTTATGATTCTCCTGTGCTAGTATTAAATCACGCTCCCTTCCCAGCAAGTAAGGAAAATGTACCAGAGGAGGAATCTGAGTTTCAGGAAGGGAAAATAGATCAAATTTGTAATGGGGATGAAGTGGCTCAGTTATTCAATGAAGAAACAATGAATGATAATGGCCCCCTCGATCAGGAGGAGGCTTATGTTGAGGAAGTACAAATGTTCCAGAGGCAAGGTCTGAGAGATATGCCTCATAGGCGCCCACAGGCTGGGGGACCTTTCACCACTTCCATTCCTCCTAACAACTTCAGTACTCCCCTAGACCCTAATGCTAGCAATAATTTGTCCTATCCACATGTTTCCAGACAATACCTTTCGAAGGAAAGACAAGTTCAAACTGACCCACAGAAGGAAAAGGTTGTTCAAGTAGGCAAGGACAAGGCGGAGGAACCTTCTAGGGAAGCTTCCACTGACATGAATGAGGAGCAAATGGCTTCGTATGTCGCGGAGGAGTTCAAGAAATTAAAGGTAAATCTTTCAGCATTTGAGTTATTAAGGTTTCCTCCCATTAGGAAGGCAGTTTTAGGTACTTATGATGCACATCCTGTGTCTTTGGATAAACCTTCTAATGAGCATAGTAGCAAGATTTCTAGTTCTCAGCCTGTGAAAATACAAGATCAGACACACACTCAAACTGACTTTCCCCCTGGGGACAAAGGAAAAGAAAAGGACAAGACTCAGGTGGCTCAAGTAAATACTCAGCCAACTTTGTTCCAAGGGAAGACAGAAACCCCACCATTTCTGATCTCTGTGCGCATATTCAGTAAGAATCTACACAATTGTTTACTAGATTCTGGTGCTTCCACCAATGTGATGCCATTTGGAGTATGTAGAGCTTTAGGGATTACACCTGTTGATTCTCAGAAGAAAGTAACTCAACTAGATAGAACTAAAGTAAATGTGGTGGGAGAATTAAACATGATTCACATGCAGATAGCTTCAGACCCAAGGATTCAACAGGTTATTAATATTCAAGTAGTTGATATTCTAGATGCGTATGGTTTGATTCTGGGAAGATATTTTACTAAGGCTTTGAATGGATATGTGTCTACTGATCACTCTCACATGTGGCTTCCCTGGAAAGGAGTCCCCAATCAGATCAGGATTGAGAGAGAGCCAAGAATGAAATACATGATTACAGAATACCAAAAGACTTCAACAGAAGTTCTGATATCAGAAGTTGGCATGGGAAATTATATGTTGTCAACGCAGTATGAGGAGTCAGACTCAGAGGAGGTATTGATGCTACACATGATGCCTATCGATGCAAAAATAGGATCCAGCCATATTACTATTCTGACAAAATCAGTGGAGGAAGAAGAGGAAACTGAAGATAATCATATCAGCCTATTAGACAGTTTTCAGGAATTCATCAAGCAGTGTATTGAAAATCAAATTCACCTAGGTAGAAGGACAAGCTTTGAAGAACTAATCTTACCTAATTGGTGTAGGGTTCATAATGCTTCCCATTCAGAGTTGGAGTGTTGTTTATGCCAAACAGCAGTAGAACAAGTGCAAAAATGCATGAATCCAACCTTGGTAGTTAAAATAGATATACAAAATCCTCAGGAAGACTATCAAGAAAAGAATTTCGTGTCGTCTAAAAACCCATCCAGCAATATTAAGCCAAAGGATGCGGTGAAGAAGATTACAGCTGCTGAGTGTTGGACACTTAGATTTGATGGATCCAAGTCTAAGCATGGAGCTGGGGCAGGATTTGAATTGATTATTCCAAAAGGTAAAAACTTCTTTGCAGCTCATAGACTTCAATTCCACTGTACTAACAATGTAGCAGAATATGAGGCGTTAATTCATGGACTTCTTATGGCACTTAAGAAAAAGGTCAAGATTCTGCAAGTTTTTGGTGATTCTGAGTTGGTAATCAAGCAAGTAAGGAGACAATATTCATGCCACAATAGAAAAATGACTAATTATAGGCATAGAGTGTGGGACCTCATTGAGGGATTTTACGCCTTCAATATTCAACTGATACCACGGCAGAAGAATCAAACTGCGGATTCTCTGGCTCAAGCTGCAAGCACACTGTAGCCTTTATCTTTGTCAGGTTTGAAGAATTTCACTATAGAATTGACTCCTGTGCCTTCAGTCCCGGACAATGTCACTAACTTTCAGGTGTTCGAAGATGACAAACATATTCTAGATTTTATCACAAATACAGACGTTTTTGCTTCCCAAATCATTGATGAAACAGAGCTCCAGGAAGCAGAACTGGATTTAGAGGGAGTGATGAATCTAAAATCAAATACTATTCCAAGGGGAATGGTACAGTTGGAACGAATTTTTGATATGGATAAAATTAAGGATCAGGAACAAGAATCAAAGAAGGAGTCTATCAATGGACAGTGTGATACTTACAATATGGGAACTGAAGATAACGCCAAGAACATTTTTATTGGCAAAGTATGCACTCCAGAAGAAAGACAAGGAATAATTGTAGCATTGTGTAGCTTTCCTGATATAGTAGCCTGGAGTTATGAAGACTTGAAAACTTATGATACATCAATCATAACTCATACTATCCCTCTGAAGCCAGGAGCCAAGCCTTTTAGGCAAAGGCAAAGACCAATTAATGCATTATTGGAACCAGTCATACAGAAAGAAGTTCAGAAATTATTATCTGCCAGAATCATATTTCCCATTAGGCATTCGACATGGGTGGAAAACCTGGTTCCAGTGAGGAAAAAGAATGGAGAAATTAGACTCTGTGTTGATTTTAGGAATTTGAACATATCGTCTAAAAAAGACAACTATCTAGTCCCTTCATTGGATGAAGTACTTCAAGTAGTTAACAGATCTCAAATGATGTTCTTTCTGGATGGTTATTCATGGTACAATCAAGTAATGGTTCAATACGAAGACAGGCACAAGACTGCCTTCACAACTAAATGGGGTACTTTTGCCTACAGAAGGATGCCTTTTGGACTTATTAATGCAGGAGCTACATTTCAAAGGGCTATGGATATTGCCTTTAAAGATATCATAGGTAAATGCATCATTATTTACATGGACGACCTGACTGTGTTTTCAAAAAATAGAGGGGATCACATATCAGATTTGCACAAAGTGTTTCAAAGGTGCAAGGAATTTGGCATATCCTTGAATCCTAAAAAGTGTATTTTCGGAGTAACAGAGGGAAAGCTGCTAGGACATGTGATATCAGAGAAGGGAATTGCTATTGATCCAGAAAGAGTGGAGGCCATCCTGAAGATTCAGCCACCTGCTAGTAAAAAGGAAATGAAATCTTTCTTTGGCAAGATCAACTTCGTCAGAAAGTTCATTACTGGATTTGCTGAAATTGTTAAGCCACTGAATGCAATGTTGAAGCAGGATGCTAAGATCGAATGGACTACGGAAGCAAAGGAAGCATTTGTATAAATCAAAAGAGCCATTGTGGATGCTCCAGTATTTGTAAGTCCTAATTACAGCAAGCCTTTTCACATCTATTCATTTGCCTCAGACCATTCATGTGCAGGAATGCTAACTAAAAAGTCTGATGAGGGAAATGAGCATCCCATTGCCTTTATGAGTGCACTATTAAAAGATGCTGAGTTGAGATACCCAAGTGTAGAAAAGCAGGCATATGCTTTGGTTAGAGCAGTGAAGAAATTCAGATATTACATCCTCAGGTATAAGGTTTATGCAGTTGTCCCAGACCCCGCAGTCAAGTTACTTCTGATGCAAAATGAGCTAGGAGAGCGTAGAGCTAAGTGGGTGACAATGCTACAAGAATACGATATTGAGATCCAGCCCATGAAGTTAGTAAGGGGACAGGGACTTACTCAAACCATGGCTGAAATAGGCCCTGAACTAACTGTTCAGAATTATAACATTGAGGAGGTTTCCCTAGATGGCTGGTATGATGACAGTTTATTATTTGCTAAACCAACGATCTCCAGGTCATCTTAATGTTGTTCAGAGGAGAGCCCTACGATTGAAGAGTGACAGTTTCATGCTAAAGGGAGCTGTTCTGTACAAGAAAAATTATGAGGGCATTTATTTGAGATGCCTCAGAAAACAGGAAGCTGAGAGGGTGATGAATGAATTTCACGAAAAGTATGGCACTGGCCATGGTTCTGCAATTGCCACGACAAATCAGATTTTGAGGGCAGGATATTACTGGCCCACGCTATTCAAAGACGTCCACCATCATGTCAGGACCTGTCACACGTGCCAGACTGCAGTAACAAGGGGAAGGTATGCAGCACTTCCGCTCCAACCGGTCACTGAGGTAAGGCCTTTTTCTCAGTGGGGTATGGATTTCATAGGCCCCATTAACCCACCATCTTCTGCAGGACACAGGTACATTCTCACTATTGTTAATTATTTCACAAGATGGACTGAGGCTTTTACTTGTAGACAATGTACATCAGAGGTAGTGATTTATTTCTTAGAGTCTGCTATTCTTAATCGATTTGGATGCCCCATTGTTGTTGTCTGTGATAATGGTCCTGCTTTCGCATCTTTAAAATTTTCAAATTGGGCTTTCGATCATGGCATTATTGTGAAATTTGCGTCCAATTATTATCCTTAGGGTAATGGCTTAGCAGAGTCCTCTAATAAGAACTTATTGACTGTCATCTGTAAGCTGTTAGAGAGGAACCTAAAAGATTGGCACACCCAGCTTCGGTTTGCCCTCTGGGCAGATCGTACAAGACTTAAGTCATCCATCGGAACATCTCCCTATCACTTAGTGTATGGTCTAGAGCCAGTATTCCCTATTCAACTCAAGATCCCAACTTTACAGTTTATAAATCAGTTTTATGATGAGGGGGACAGAAGGGAGGCTAGGTTGACAGAACTACTGCACCTTGAGGAGAAATGAGACAATGCCCTTGAGAATTTTGCCAAACATTAGGGGGTAGTTAAGAGGTGGTTTGACAGGAGGGATAAAGTTAAGGCTTTCAGGATTTCTGACCTTGTCTTATACTGGGATAAACCTCATGATCAAAAAGGGAACCATGGGAAGTTTGATAAACTGTGGCTTGGCCCATACCAGATTGTCGAAATACTTGGAGATAATGCCTTCCGTCTGAAGACTCTCCTGGGAGAAGATATCCCACTGCCTGTCAATGGGCATTATTTGAAGCATTATTTCCAGTCCTGAGCTGTTTTCAGCTCCCTGCTTTGTATATAGTTAGTTTAGGTTGCTTTTTGCTTTTCTGCTTTGGTTAGAGTAGGTTTCCCTTTTGGTTTGCTTGTTTTGCTTTGGTTAGAATAAGTTTTCTTTGGTTTGTTTGTTTTGATTTGCGTTGCTCTTGCTCTCGGTTCCTTCTCCTTTTGGGGATCCCTAGTTGCACTTGTATGACAGTGGTGACAAAGTAGGTCTGATGTTCTTGGTATTTCTTTTACAAACTCTAATCATCCTTCCAGGGCATTATGGTACGAATTTCCTACCCAATGTCGCTTATCCTTGTGCTGAGGCAAAGGGTTTTCTAGTCAGTTTGAACAGGAATACATTGGGGTCTCATATTTTAAATTAAAGATACCTGAAGTTGCATAAGGTCCTTATGAAGTTTGAACAAGTGAAAAATCCTTTGTCTGCTCTAGTGCCACTGTGGTTCTCATCCCTGAGTGTGAACTTCATTGTTCACAGGTTGAAGCGAAAACAGTGAAAAGATAACCTCGTAAATACATATTGAAAATTAAAAGGTTTAAATTCAAATTATCAGGGGGATCTGGATATCCCTATCGGGGCTATAGATGCTTGTCTGGCAGTAGAGCTATGTTTAGGAGAATCACAACGATAACCTCGTCGGGGCTATGGACGCTTGACTGGCAGCGAGGCTCTATCCAGGTTACTTTTAGAGTATGAATCTTTATGTAGCTTGTTCATACCAAGTTTGGTTCTTGTTGCAACTAAAGGAGGATAATGAATGCATATGCACACACTTTGACCTTGGTATAGGAAAGTTTGGATGATTAGGGGGCTTCTTTGTTTTAACATGGGTGGTGGCAGGATAGGTGAGTTGAAACCATGAGTTCTGGGTTCTTCATTCCATTTTGTCATCGAAATGCTCAGGCGCATTTCTCCAGCAAAGTCACCATTTGTTGTGTAGTTTTGAACACACGCCCCACTTGGAGTAGGGACCCTCTTTTGATGAGGTCTTTTGGCCTTTGGTTTTATTGGATTTCTCTTTTTTAAGATCTTGAGATATTGGTCTTACTGGTTTCTGTCCTACCTTGATGCTTGGATTCTTTAAAATTGGCTTTTAGTTAAAATCCGGGTTTTTACCTGAATCCGAGATTTTCCAGCTCCGGCGGATTTTCCAG
The DNA here is from genome assembly GCA_007258455.2 of Sequoia sempervirens. Taxonomy (NCBI): domain Eukaryota; kingdom Viridiplantae; phylum Streptophyta; class Pinopsida; order Cupressales; family Cupressaceae; genus Sequoia; species Sequoia sempervirens. Next base: position 309,012,490 of record VDFB02105785.1, on the reverse strand, counting down.
GTTCTGGTTCATTGTCTGGTCATCGCTGAATTTTCCGAATCTGGGTTTCTGCCTAACTCCGGGATTTTCTGGTTCTAGCGGATTTTCCCAAACTGCGTTAAAATCCCGAACTTCGTTAAAATCTCGGTTTCTGCCATTTTCGCGGAATTCGTGTTCATCCGGATTTTCCGCGTGTCTTGGTTTTCTCCGAAATTTTGTCTTGGGCTCGGGTTTCTGGATTTTTTCAGACACGTCTTGTCACTCATTAATTCTTGCAGTACATTTTCTCAGATGTGTAAATGGGTGGATTTAAAACCTTTAAGCATCATTTCAACTTCATTATTCACTTATTTGCTGCTTTGGCGTCTGAGTGCATTCTTTGTTCGAGCTTTGATTATTGATTTTGAGCCGCTTGCGTGTGGATAGTTTGGAGCGCTGATTGAGGTTTTCATTGCTTGGGCGTACTTGCTTTGTAGTCGCTTCTTCGAGTTCGAGTTTCGTCTGGGTTAATCCATGGTAGGTTTTCGATGGCCCTTCCATTTGTTTACACAATGATTAGGTTTTTCTGAGTTGATTGATGATCATTTCGGGTCAACTCATGTTTAGCCACGATTTTCTTCTTATCGAATTGGGGTTTGACCCATCTCTTCGTGAAAACCTCATCACCCGTGCCATGTGCGCTTGTATTTCTCCATTAAATGACAGGTGCATCCGTTTGGGGGGTGTTCTCGGTCAGATTTCTACCCTCTAAGTGTGTAATTTGCTGTATTGTGCGAGGTTAGGGTTTTTTCGGTGCTCGACCTAGATTATGGAATTTGTTATGATTTGTCTATCTTACGCCTGTATTAAACTAGTCCCCTGCCTTGTGAAGATTCGAATGCTTTAGATTCATCCTTACGGGTAGTATTCGAAACCCCGAAATAACCCTGGTTTTCATGGCGGGAGGTTTATTCATCGAAATTAGGGCATCATTGTTTTTCCATAGGGACTCGTCATTTGAAAGCTTTGGAAACTTAAATTCATTTACATTCTAAATCTTGTTGGTTGGCATCAATTTTGAAGCCATTAGAATCCCAGTGAGCAAGGTTTTTCATGTTCATTCAGTCGCTGGCTCGCGTGTTGTTCTTCGTCGGGTTCCCTTGGTGTCCGCGGAATTTCTGCGCACCCGGATTTTCCCGGTTTCGGCCAATTCCGCGGGGTATAGCGAATTCTGAAATATTTGAACTATCCGCGAAAATCCTTCCTGTCCGGACTTTTTCGGTTTTCCTGTCTGGTTTTATTTCTTTTGATTTCTCGAGGATAGGATTAATGGAGTAAATGCTAAATGTTGATTTCTTGTTGCTAATGGATGAATTTCATGATAATCTTATAAATTTTGTCTGTATTAACGATTTATTTGGGCAAATGGTGTCTTGGCAGCAGGAATCCGTCTGGGTCATATTTCTCTGAAATTCCGCCCTGACTGGATTTTCCCAGCTTACCTTGTTTTCCCGGAGTGTTCTATTTTTCTGGATTTTCAAAGATTGGCAATTTGTGATAGTTCTTAACTGCTTTATATGATTTCATGCTAACCTTTGGACTAGAATATGCATGATAATTGGATACTTATGACGATATTTTGTGAGTGCAGGCTGAATCAAGCAAGGCTGCTGCAGGAAATTCCAAAGGTGACACGGAGGGGTCCTCCATCTCAGAGGCAGAAAGATTAAGATTGGACACTAAGAGTCAACTCCCTGAAAGAAAGATATCTTCTGTGTGGGCTGAAGTGTCTGACACCAATTTTGGAGCCTAGAGATATGAGGAGTTTAAACAGAGGACAGCTCAGAAGGATCTGTCAGTCTTGAGGCAGGGAATGATAAAATCTGGGCTTGTTCATGTGGCAGGGTTCCCTCCGGCAATCCAATCCTATGAATTAATCCTGGAGTGTGCCTGGCAGTACGACTTTGATACACAAAGGGTTGTTAGCACTGAAGGAAGAGTATTGGCCAATTTTAGCCCTGTTTCTATTGCCCAGGCCTTTGACATGCCAGATTTTCCTTCTGTGTGCGCTCTGAACATGGATCTAGCTAGGACATACTATGAGAATGAGCCGGCTAAAGCTCAATAGATGATCAATGCTTGGTTGGAGAAGCCAAAGTCACATTACTCTAAACTGCCCAAGCAATTACACAGGATTAACTTCAGATCAGATATTTATGATGCAGTTACATTCCTGAGCAGGGTGGCAGGATTGAAGAGTGCCGGAGTACTGGAGAGTTGGATGGTCCATGTGATCACCAAAATTGAACAAGGAACCAACTATCACTGGGCAGGTCTTATTAGCACCATAATTGATAAACAGTTGAGGGACATCCTGGAAACCAGGAGGTTCACCATGTCCTATGTCATGTATGTGTTGGCAAGATTCTACCCATACAGGGGTTTGAATCCACGAGGAACATTTGGACAGGACATTGTTTATGAGATTTATCCGGAGTTGCACCTAGGACATAGAGATTATAGAAGAGCCAATGATGCATTCACGATGCACATCACTAGGATGCTTCAAAATGCCGAGCATGTGAGATTTTCAGATGGAGCAAAGGAGTTGATAAGGAGATATGGGGCCTGGTTCATTCAGTTTCCTACCTTCTCCTACATCAGAATTGACGGATGCCCGATTGCTCCGTACAGGTTGCCTAGATACCCTACTGATCATATTGTGTTATTGGAATTGGTGAGACAAATATGTGAGTTTGATGCAATTGTCAAGAGGGAGAAGCATAAAATAGGTTTTGGTGGGGATTTCCCTCTTGGAATTGGTGTAGCAGAGGTATGTCCTTTCATCCAATCAGCACACGCAGCAGGTGATGAGTTGGCATCTCATGGTTTCTCCTTCCATTCCAAAACAAAAAAATTTGATATCACCGGGGAAGCACAGAAGAAGGCCACCAAAGAGTACCGTCATAAGGATGACCTAGAAGACTATTGGGCCAATATCAAAGATGATTTTGAGGCAAGGAAGAAAAGGTATTCAAGGCTCCCTGTTGATGCGATCAGACAATATAATGTTAAGTTAATCCCTGACCAGTTAGAAGATGATGGAAATTTCGTGCAAGACCATGCCTATGAGTCTGTTAAGGATAGATCAATTGGGGAGATAAGCTGGAATGATGATGAGGTCATAGAGTTGGAAGACCTAATGGCCCCTATCATGAAATTTACTACTTCATGGCTAAAACATAAGGTTTGGGAGTTGGAAAGTGAGAAGGTACCTTGTACCTTCAATTTGATGGGAAACCTTAATCCAATGTCTACTTCAGAAGAATCCGGGGAAGATGACCCCAAAGGGAAAACTAAAGATAGCTCACCCTTCAAAATAAAAATCAGAGCCCCTAAAGAAGGTGAGCCAGAACCAAAAAGAAAGCCGAAAGGGAAGAAAAGAAGTAGAGCTTTGAGAATAGGCAAGTCTTCTGAAGAAGAGGAAGTTGAAAAAGCAAAAGAGGAGGATGCTCCTCCACCGCCAAAGAAGACAAGAACCGCTAGGGTTTCAAAGAGGAAAGGTCAAGATACCTCTAAGAATGAGCCTCTGATTGTTGATGTGGAGAGTTCAGGGGAAAAGACAAGGGTTTATTCAAGGAAATCAAGGACTCCATCCCCTAAGGAGACTATGCAAAAGATGGATCCTCTTCCAAAGTCACCAGTTGTGGAGCAACCTAGGGCTACTTCCCCTTCGCCAAGTGCACCATAGCAAGAAATAGCCCATCAAGAACAAGAAACCAGTGGAGAGGCAGAGCCATTCAAGGAGGGAGAGCTTTTTGGTGAGGCTACTGAGCTTGAAGTTGAAGAAAAGGAAAAGCACCCTTCTCCATTAGTCCAATATGATGATTCTCCGGCAAGCAGCAGAGGAAACAGATCACCAGAGAAGGAGAATATCCCAGTTAGAACCCCATCACCGGTGCAGGAAGAAGAGATTGAGAAGGGTGATCAAGGTGAGCAGCCCCCTGAAAAGGAAAAAGATAAAGCGTCAGAACAGCATGAAGAGGTAAAAACAGATGAAATCAGGGTGGAACCTGCTGTCCCGGATTTTCTTGAAAAGGAGATCACACGAAAGAAACAAGTTGTTGTTGAGGACAATCCTTTGGATTGGGATGAGATGTTGTCCAAGATCGGTAAAGGTAGGAAGAAGAAGGCAGCTAAGGTAGTTTCAAAGATAGAGAGGGATGAATTAAACAACAGAGTCATCCACATTGCCACCCCTGCTGCAGACAAGACTAGAGAAGATGTCACTGGTGAGGATTATAATGTACAAACTTTTAACCTTGGACCATCATCTATGGAGCAGGATATAGAGGAGTATGAAGGGTCCAGTACTGTAATAATTGGAAAACTAAGGAAAGAGACCCAGACCAAGCATGAGCTGAGAAAGGAAAATGAGAGGCTTAGGAAATGCTTGGAAGATGTGATGAAACCCCTACAATCTCTTCACCCATCTTCTTTTGCCACTCCTGGTTTCTTGCCCAAGGAAACCATTTCCGAGATTGAGAAAATAAAAGCCTCTGCTCAAACCACAATGAATTGGTTAAAGGATGTGCAAATAAAAGGAGATAATGCAATCAAGGATATCCTTTCAGTTGGGAAAGATGCAATCAGAGCTAAGGACTTATTGGAGCATTTGCTATCCCAGGATAAGGAGGATATTGATCTTCTGCTGCAGAAATCCAAGGTGATTATGGAATATGGCAAAGATCAATTGGCTACATATGGGATTCTTTCTTCCTGCAGACTAAGTGAACTGTGGGAATGGTTTGAGGCTTTGCAGATTCGGCAGAAGGCCATGAGGAAGATTCTGAAATGAAAGAAATCAATAGATGGTGATTTAACTAGAGTCTATGAGGGCTGTATTGCATTTTTTGAGGTCATGATAGGTAGGAGGAAAATTGCTCCTAAGTATATGAGCCTAGAACAGCTAAGGGAATGGTGGCATGATGTTTATGCTCCAGATTCTGAGAATGTCATAACTGGACATCAGTTAGATGATGCAACAACCTACCTGGCGGTGATGGATAAATATCAAGCCCACAAAGATGATTGGAATCAGACTGTTAAGCAGTCAAAGGAGGAGATTGGCTCCATAGGATGTCGGCTTAGGATCTTTCCTTTGCCACCTATCACCGAGCTGGATAAAGTGTTTTTGAGGGTTCAAGGATCATTGGCCCAGAGTAAAGATAAGGGAGGCGGTAGTTAATGCCATTTTGGAGATTTGTGCTTCCCTATTATTATAGGGCATGTATTGATCCGGGCTACGTTGGGGACCGTGTCTAGGCCGACCTTGATGATATATCAGCATTTAATGTGTGCCTTATTTTTAATTCCTAAGGCCGACTTGTTTTGGTAGTTGTTTTTATTTTGTAAATGTTTGGCTGGGCCGACATGTCTTGAGAATTTGCTATAAAAGGGCATTCTTGCCTCATTGTAGGGGTTAGCTAGAAATAATAGAGACAAGTTAGACCAAAGAGCTAGAGCATTTTGTAGTAGAAGTAGTAGTTAATTTCTTGAAGCAAACATTGTTACAGAACAGTGGAATTGTTGCAGCATATTGATGATCTAATACAATTGAAGACATTGTGGTTTTCCTGGTGAAATCTCTTGTGTTATTTTATCTTGCATGGTTCTTGTTGTTTCATCTTTCAAATTGCTTAAAGATTTAGGGTTTAGTGTTGAGAGTTAGATTAATTTGGTGAGTGATGTTCATGATTTAATATTTGGAATGTCTGTAGCAATCTCCGGTCTATACTCCCAGTAACTATCTGATTGTAGTAGGTTGGTGAAGTCAACCTAGACCATATAGTTATATGTGCTTAAGTTCGATTGTGGATGAATATCTATGATTTGAAAATCTATATACCTTAGAAGATTGTACCGTTCTTGTGATATTGCATTGAGGGTTGATCAAGGACTAGTTATTTGAGATTGGTCCGTTCCAGATATCTGTCATTTGCATTGTTCATTCTAGGAATAGTTTAGATCTTATCATATCCTTGCACCCTTATCTTTTGCTATTTCTTTATCATCCGGTTAGATTTAGGATTTAAGATCATCATATTGCAAAATCTGATAAATTGGAAAGATACAGTTTGCTTGTAGTAAGGTCTGATTGTGATTACCAGCATTTTCACATATTATCTGAGTTGTTTATGCATTGTCATGACCTGACACCCGAGAGACCTTGGGGTGATTTTCAATAATTTATTGTTGGAAATAACCTTTCAAGAGAGATAGAATATTGCATTCTGTCTGAGTTGTTGCTTTGCAAAAAACACCATCAATAGTATCATCATATCATACATGAAAAAGATACTTAAAAAGAAAAAGAGCATGTCATAACATCCCATACATCTCATAATCATAAAATATAACATCATTCATTAGGGGCATAATATAGATCCATTAGTTTGAACATATTAAAATCGTTTTCATATCATGAACATTTGCATCCATACATCCATACTCCATACATCATCATCATAAAAGTGCATAGAAAAAATATAAAAAAGGAAAGGCATCCATAACATCCATAAACATCTACATAATCATACATCACATCATATAGAATCACATCTTGCACATCAAATACATCCATCCATAAATGCATAAATAAAGTAGACACATCTCATAATGAATCAATCATATCATATATATATCAAAAAATAACTATCATGGTACAAATTAGGATCATGTGTATGTGTATCAATCAGTATACAATGCCCACAGGGCTATCAAAAACAAAGCCTATGGATCTCAAAAAGAATGATGCCGGTCAAAACTGTATGAGCTAGCCCTGGTGGCTACTCCCGTCGCCCGCTTGCCTCTGCTGGCACTCTTGATCCCTCTCTGTAGTCATAGCTTGGACCTATAGTCTATCTTGGTCCCTCTCTATTTTAATAGTCTGCATCTAAGCCTATAAACCTTGTATCTGCCCCTCAAGCTGTTGAATCTAGGCGTCTCATGGGTTTGGCTGTGGTGGCTGAGGTGCTATCGCCATTGTTGGTCTCGCTATTGGTCCTATTTCGGGCCTCTCTGCTAGTCTCTCAGGGCATCTCTCTGCTGGTCCCCCAGACCCTTCTACTAATCTGGTTGGTGGGGAGGTGGTCCTTCTCCTCCTCCTCCTCCTCCTCCAGGTGCTCCTAGAACCTGCCCTGCCTACGCCCTCCTCGTTGTCCTACCTCGGGGTCTCCTCCAAGGAAGCACTACTCTTGGGACTGTAAGCCAAAGTGGAGGCCTAAACCAATCATAATAGGCACATGCAGTTCCCAGATCTACATGTCCCTGTGCATAGGCCCATGGCCTAGCCACTAGCTGCCTGAAACTATCGACCGCATCGGATGTTGGGATCATCCGGCCCTAAGTAGTCTCTCTGGATGTCCTCACAAAAATGGCCACATACTGGTCATCAAGCTAGTCCTGCACATCCTCGAACTATCTGGCTACCCTATCTAGAAGGTAGCGCTCAATCATAGTATGCTCGCACCCCTCCATAAGTTGATCTTGCCGAGCATAGAAGAGCTACTGCACATCATCATACCAAGCAAGCATATGTAACCATGACTGCCAAGTAAACATTGTCATCTCATTGATCACATGATGAGATTGAGGTAGGCCTAGCTATCATGTATGTCTAAAGGTGAGATCACCGATGTACCTCCAAACTGTTAGGTCGTCAGGCTCGACATCGACCACCATAACCATCAGACGAAGCATGGCAATGTGCTCCAAGGCTGAAATGTGTAATAGTGTAATGTCGGTCCCAATCGCTTAGCTATCACAATATGTGAACTCATACAGATCATGATATAATGAGGCCAGCATCATTGGTCCCCAAGAAAATAGTGTACTCTCTCGAAGCATTCACTCCCAAGTTAGGCCCCATCCCAAGCTGAAATATCTCCCCCGCCGGTCCAAAGCCACTAACCCTAATATGATCATAGCAATGATCAACCTAAAAATTGGCACCCAGTGTCAGTAATAGTCCAGATCAAGCTGGCCCTTAGAAAGTGTGAGCTCCTCAACCTCCAGGATCTCAAAGCATACATCGCCACCGGCATCAGTATCATAAATAACTCACTCGTCGTGAATCAGAAATCACAGGATACGCCAAACGTCCTCCAATGTAATGGTCGCCTCACCGGTGGGAGGGTGAAAGGACAAGGTCTTGCTATGCCACCTCTCACCTAGCGTTGCCATCATCACTAAGTGAGTCCTCATGGTGGGCGCATAGGCAACATACCAGAGGTCGATCTTGCCTAGGTGCTCCTATTGTAACTTGTGCAAACCACTCAATCTACTTAGCATAGAGGTTCAATGCTTGCGTGAAAGAACAGGCTCTCTAACCTCCTACACTCATAAAGTCATAGCATCAAAATTCATAAAAAAAATTGACCTCTTTTGGAGTTTTCAACAAAAAAACCATGATTGCGTCGCTATTTGCAATGGCGTTGCCCTTTGGAAACTCTGAACAGTGATGCTTGACCCCTTCAAAATGCAAACCAGGCCACAACATCACTATTTTCATACGCGGGCCCCTTTGACCTAAAAACCCTAAAACCTAATTGAATCACGGCTTCACCATTCACAATGGCGTTGCCATTTGGAGTTTGCATCCTAAAAGATAAATTGTGATGTGGTGTCGCAATTCGCGATAGTGACACTATTTGACCCCTAGCATTGCTAATTTTGTAGTTTCAGCATCGCTATATAGCGATGCTGGACTTGTTGACCTTTCAAAATGTAATAAATGTGCTCAAAAATTGAAACTAAAGGTCGAGTTAGGATCACATACCACTGGTCTTGTGCCTGGAGGTCTCTGGTACGTTCGAACTCGCTCAAAAATGTGTCAAGGAAGCACTATTTGCGCCATTTTGTAGGAGGGTCAGAGCTCAAAATGAAGGATTTCTCAAAGTATGAATGCAAAAATGAAAGGAAAATGACCCCTCCAAGGCTATTTAAGCATGAAAATTAGGGTGTTTTTCCCCTTTTTAGCCATCAAACTAGGGTTTTGGGCCCCTGACCCTATTTTTTCCCAACCGAAGCTCATTTCAAGTCTTTTTCTCATGTTTTGGCACATTTTCAACATCACGGACCCTTTCTGGAGCCATCGGGCAACTTGTCCTCTTTTTTCGAGAAATCACCCAAAAATTAGAAAATTTTGAATTTGATCTCAGTAAGGTTATTCTTTGAACCAACGTAGTAGGTACATTGCTTCAAAGAGGGGCAAAATGTAGATGTTCAAATTATCCTGATTGATATCATGCACTTGATTCTAGTTCACTAACACCAATTCTTCCTCAATCATCTCTCTACTAACCACTTAATCGAATAATATTTATTTGATTAAATTCATCTTGATTCCTCTTTTAATTAAATAAATCACTTTATTTGATTAAATCATAATCTTCTTTTAATTAAATAAATCATTTTATTTGATTAATCCTAATGTTTTCTTTTGATTAAATAAATCATTTTATTTAATTGAATCCTAGGGTCATCTCTTTTAATTAAATAAATTAACCTTTCTTTGATTAAATCTAACATCATCCCTTTTAATTAAATAAATCAAACTTTATTTAATTAAATCTTCATTATTCCTCCATTTGATTTAAATAAATCTAAATATCTAAGTCAAATGTCAAATCAAACTAATTTCCATCTAAGTTAATTAAATCCTAATTAACTCTAACTATAATCCTCAAATCCTCTAGATTTTGTAACTTGCACAAGTAAATCAATTTATTTGATTTATTAATTCTTCTATTTCCATTCAAAATGGCATCTCTTTGGAATATTCCCTCAATTTGAAATCTCCCTCCCAAAAGGACTTTTCCTCCAACATGGCATTTATAGATCTTACATGTCTTTTTTCTTGAGCCAAGTGGCATTAACTCATCTTTCAACTCTTCCTCCACAAGTCATCTTTTGAATTTCAAATTCCACCTAATTGCATTTATCATGCACATTGATCAAAATGTGCTCCACCTCTCTTCAATGGCATGTTGACAAGTGGCACAAGGCCATTCGTCTATCTTTAATCCCACATTCTTCATATTTCTCATTCCTCCATCCCTCTTTCCTATAAATGGAAGACTTCTCTATTGATTTGGGATCCACAACTTCATGCAAAGTTACTATCTACAAATTTGGAGCAATTTCACCAACATTTAATCCAAGTTCTCATAGTTTTTATCAATCTTAGCTAGGTTATTGACAAATTTTCATCAAGGATCACATTGTTCATCATCACAGCTCACAAAGAATTGGGAAAGGGATACTTTCCACATCAAAGTAGCACCAATTTCCCCATGGGATGTTGGTTTGGATGTTTTGAATAAGATTTCAATAAGCTTTCATTTGATATTCTATCTTTGTTTTCTTGCTCATTGCATTTTAAATGAATTGCATAGGGAATGTTTGTTTTAGATGTGTTTATTGACTAACATTGGATTGTTTGTTCATGTTTGAGCAGGTCTAGACCAAGCATTTGTAGATGTAGTCCTCAAAATGAGTTATCCATCAAATATAATTTTAATATATTTTGGTTTTATTATGTATTTTTTTTAGTTTAATTAAACACTAGGTTTTCACTGAAAATCAAGATCTCTATTCTGCACATGTGAAAAAATAGTAGATTATCAAAAAAAAAAAATGAAAAATATGTTTGTGCTAGGTATTGATGTCCTTAATCCAACAAAGATAAAAAATTGAATTTCAATACATACAAAAAAAATTATGTTATATACGGTTCACCTATGTCTAAATTGTAATTGGTTTGACTTCAAAACTTAATTAAGAAAAAATTCCAATAAAAAACTATGAAACCAAATGAATGTGCTAGATATCATAGTTACAAATCTAAATTCGAAAAAATTATAATTTTATCCTTCATGGAAAAATAGTTATGTTGTATACAGTGAACATCACTCTTTAAAAATGATGTTTACTATTAATAACTAGTTTTCGAAGGAGATGGAAAAATAAATGTAATCTGATTCCAAATTTTTTTTAAAAGATATATTTAGAATCTATAGATGAAATTTCACAAATCACTAGTTTGCATCATCTTCAAATTCCTCATGGTTCAACAACTATAGGTGCACGAAAGTGAAGATTTAGTTAAAAAAATTCAGTTCAATGTCTAGTTTGGCCAAAAATTGTAAACCACTATTGCGGGATCACCAAGTGATAAGAGTAAGTTTGTTAAACTTCAAAAGTATGATGGTGGTATTGTTAAGTTTGGTGATGATGCATCTACTAAGATCTATGGAAAAGGTTCAATTAGCTTTTATGGAAAGCATAAAATAGATGATGTTCTTTATGTCAAGGGTCTCTGGCATAATCTTCTTAGTGTAGGGAAAATGTGTAGCAAAGGATACAATTTGGTGTCTCAAGATGATGGTTGTGAAATCAGAAAGGGAAGATATGGAAGTTTGGTTGTTGTAGGAATAAGGATAGAATAAAATGTTTATCAACTCAAAGGTGGTGGTGTTAAGTGCTTTATGTCACAAATCAATGAAATCTAGCTATGTCATAGAAGAATGGGTCACATTAAAATTGATAGCCTAGTGAAGATCAGTTCTACCGATGTTGTGAGAGATATGCCAAGGATTACAAAGTCCATCAATGCAATCTACAAGGAGTGTCAATTTGGAAAACAAGTAAAGAAGAGATTTGAAACTAAAGAATATTCTATTGTAGGACCTTTGGATTTGGTGTACATATAGACCTACGTGGACCTACTAGAATAAGAAGCTATTAAGGTAACAATTATTTCATGTTATTAATAGATTATTATTCTCGAATGAATTGGGTGACATTTCTCGAAGAAAAATGAGAAGCTCTAGATAAGTTTAAAGAATTTAAATCTATGGTTGAGAATGAAAGAGATTTGAAAATCAAGTGTTTGAGGTCTGATAGAGGTGGTGAGTTCACCTCTAATGAGTTTAACAGTTTTTGTGAAAATCATGGAATAAAGAGACAATTATCAGCTCCTAGGACTCCTCAATAGAATGGAGTTGTGGAGAGGAAGACATGACAGTTCAAGAAGCAACAATAACCATGATGAAGATGAGCAAGAGTGAATAGTTCAAAGACTCCTTATGAGGTATGGTATGGAAAACCTCCTACTGTGAAATATTTTAGAGTGTTTGGAAGCAAATGCTATATCAAAAGAGATGAATAAAACTTAGGAAAGTTTGATGCAAGATATGATGAAGGAATCTTACTTGGATAATCTACAAAAATTAAGGTATACAAATGCTATAAAAAAATGTTGAAGAATATTGTTGATAGTGCAAGTGTCAAAGTAGATGAAGAACCACATAAAAGTTGTGTGTTGATAGAAGGATATGAAACTGATGAACCCCCTTGTAGTGAAGAAGAAAAATATGAAGAGAAAGAAAATGAGATGATAGTTGAAGAGGAAGAAGCTCCAAAAAGAATCCCTAAGACCCCTAAGTATGTGCATAAGAATCATTTTGAAGATCAAATAAGTGGAGATAAGAGAAAAGATGTATTGACAATAAGAAAAGTTGCTATGATAGAAGAACATGTAAACTTTTGTTTACTTTCAAAAGTAGAACCTAAAAAAATAACTAAAGCATGCAAGGATGAGAATTGGATCAAAGGTATGGAAGAAGAGTTGAGATAAATTGAGAAGAATAAAACTTGAGAATTGGTCCCAAGACCATCAAACAAGAATGTGATAGGAACTAAATGGGCTTTTAGAAACAAACTAAATGAGGATGGAAATATTGTTAGAAATAAGGCTAGACTTGTGTGTAAGGACTACTCACAAGTAGAAGGAATAAATTTTGAAGATAATCTTGCTCCAATGGCAAGAATGGAAACCATTAGAATGTTTTTGGCATTTGCAGCACATAAAGAGTTCAAGTTGTATTAGATGGATGTCAAGTCTACCTTCTTCAATGGTGAGTTAGAAGAAGAGGTTTACATTGAACAATCAGAATTTTTTCATTGTCAAAAGGTGTTGATATGGTCTGGAGATTGAAAAAGGCATTGTATGGACTCAAATAGGCCCCTAGAGCTTGGTATGCAAGATTGGATAGATACTTGTTGCAACAAGGATTCAAAAATGGTACTACATATAGAAATATTTAATTCAAGGTTGAGGGAGATCATATCTCTATTTTGGTTGTGTATGTTGATGACATAATCTTTAGAGGAAATAAAGGTATGTGTAAGATATTTACAGAGAAAATGCAAAAAGAGTTTGAGATGTCAATGTTTGGGGAGATGAATTTCTTCCTTGGGTTGCAAATTAGTCAATCAGAAAAAGGCATTTTCATTTCACAATCAAAGTATGTCAAGAAAATGTTGAAGAAGTTTGGAATGGAGGATTCTAAACCAGTGTGTACTCCCATGGTTACTAGTTGCAAGTTGAGAAAAAATGATGAATCTCCTAAAACATATTAGATCAAGTATATATCAATGATTGGTGAATCACTATATCTTACTACTACTAGATTAGATATCATGCATGCAATTTTTCTTGTGGCAAGATTTCAAGAAGATCCTAGACAATCACATGTGGCGGTAGTTAAAAGGATATTTAGATACTTGAAGGGCACTCTATATTTTGGTCTATGGTATCCTAGGGATACTAATTTCTCTTTGAGTGCTTATACAGATGCAAATTGGGTAGGTTGTGTAGATGACAGAAGAAGTACAAGTGGAGGTACTTTCTTTCTTGGAAGTAGGTTAGTTTCTTGGTTGAGTGAGAATTAGGATTCAATGTCATTATCTACTATAGAGAGAATATAATGTAGTAGCATCATGTTGTACATAGTTGTTGTGGATGAAGCATACATTGAAGTATATCAAAGTGTTGTATGATGAACCTATTTCTATCTTGTGTGACAATAAAAGTACTATCAATATTTCAAAAAACTCGGTAATACATTCAAAGACAAAGCATATATCTATCCAGTATCACTTTCTAAGGGAGAAATTTGTAGAGAATGAGGTGAAGCTAGAGTATGTGCCTATAAAAGATTAAGTTGTATATATTTTCACAAAGGCTCTTCCAAAAGATAATTTGAGTATCTCTAGCAGAAGCTAGGGGTTATTGCCCCTCCTTCTTTCAACTAGATGAATAAGTTGGTGCATTTGTCCAGATGCCATTTTCAAGATACATTCTTAGTCCTAGATTGATGAAGGCTACCTCTTAGGGGGAGCAAGTAGTGGTGTATTTTAATTGGTGCAGTCAAGGGGAGCATATTTTGTAATCCTAAGGGGGAGTAAGTGGGGAGAGAGTAGTAGAGATTAAGTAGTGTCTTGGTGTTGCCTGAATTAAAGCTTTCAGGTGATGTCAAAGGGAGAGATTGTTTCCCTTTACCATTGATATCAAAGGGGGGGAGAGATTGAAAAACTCCTCAAGTAAGGGGAGAAAAATGAAGGAAATGGAAAGAGAGTGAAGTTTGAGAAAGTGTTAGAAGTGTAAGGAATGTCTTAGTTAGGGGGGGATTTGTCTAAGTGTTGGAGTTTTAGGGTTGCTTCTATTGATTTTTTTTTCAGAGCTGGGGTTACCATCAATGTCAAAGGGGGAGATTGTTGGAGTTTTTTGGTGTTTTCATTAGTGTTTTCGTTGATTTCAACACCTACTATGTGGATATTTTTGGAGCTATTGAAGAGTATTGCATGAGAAATAGTTATGGTTCAACCTCCAATATGGTCATGGATATTGTTGGAGTTTGTTGCACTATATTATCATTAGTGTTGTGATTTGATGTCAACCTCTAGTGTGGTTATGTTGGGAATTGTTTGTGGTATTGAGAAGGTGTTGCGGATACTATATATATGTTGAGTAGGTGTTTATGGTGTTGTTGATGCAACTAGTTCACTTGGTTTCCAAGTGCTTTTGAGAAAATTTGAATAAAAGAGTGTGTAGGGTGATAGAGGTGTGTTTAATGTTGTGCTCCACATTTCTTCATGGTTGAAGATATGCTTGTGAGGTTTGGATGTGTTTATAACACGTTTTCAGAGGTACTATATCCAAAGTTTCAAGTTCTAGATCGTGCAACAATGAAAGATGTGTTTGGCAGTGTGTTGTCTATAAAGAAGGATTTTTAGGAGAAATGAGATTGCTCTGCATTTCTCCATATTGTGGTTTTGTCTTGCGTATTTGGGAACATGCTAATATTGTATGTTCCTACCTTTCCTTGGAGTATGTAGTGTTCATCTGCTACACAAGCTTGGATTCATAAATTGCATGTCTATGCCAGTGTTCTTGGTTGCATAAAATGATGGTATTCTTAATTGCAGGTGGTTGTGGCAATGTTACAAAATATTCTAATGATGCTGGATTTTTTTGGGATTTGTGGAGTGTTGTTTGTAGTTTTCATGGTGTTTTCAGACTTGGAGAACCATGTATGTGGTCGCTTATTAGTGTTAGTGTAGGTTTGGCCAACCTAGCATGCTAGCACTGATTGTGGGGGTTGTTTGTTATTTTTGGATGTGTGGCGAAGCATGTTAGTGTAGATTTGGGTCCTATTTAACCCTTGGTGTGGTTTTCCTTCAATTCTCTCCACCACGTAATTGTTTGGTGTTTACCTATTTGTTGGTTGCACATTTGAGGTGCGTACATTTCATTGTGGATGACATGCAAAAAAAATTTGAGGTTTTGGAGGATATATAAGAAAGGTTAATTATTGGAGATGTGTGAGTGTTGTATGATGTGAATGTGATAAAGTGTGGTGATCTAAGTGCAAGCTTAAATGCCTAAGGATACCTAATGTAGTGAGAAAAAGGTGTCTATATTTTTAGTGTGCCTAATGCTGTTGGAGGCAGTGAGCCAAAGGTTGCAGATGGTTCAAAGTTGTAGTGGTAGATTTTAATGTTGCTCTAAGATAGTGAATCTCTCTATAATAGCCTATTGTATTTGGTGTTGTTATTCTTATAAATGTGAGTTAATCCTCATCGTGGTTTTTCCCTAATTAGGGTCTTCCACATAAATTTGGTGTTCTCTTATGTATGGTGTTGAATGTGTTTATGTTTCATTTGTTTACATTTTGTTGATGATAATAAGGGCTTGATGGTTAGTGAGGTTTTAAGGTTGTAATGTACAACTAATTCACCCCCCTCTCAATTGTCCTATGTGTCTAACACAATCATGATCTATGATATCTTAGAATCTTATCTATAATTCACTTAAGTATTTGATGAATTCAATAAGGTGTTTCATATCACTAATCTCTTGTTGGTTGTGAGACCTTATGTGAGGTCATCCTAGAAATTTGATTCAACATGTTATGGAATATCTTTTTGCATTAAGGTTGTGAGGATTTGGGCTTTCAATTTGCACATACAAATATGGTGGTTATTTTCACTTTCCCTCATAGTTGATTAGTCCCTAGGGGATTACATCATCTTGTATGAAAATCCTAAATTTTAAGAATCAATAGTTGGAGTGCCCTTTTTTGTACAAAAAAATTACATGGGTCTCAAGTCTTATGTGTAGAATGAAAGGCATCAATTCCCTTCATTTCACACTAGTTGATTTATGGGAATGTAAATTGTTATGCAGGATTTTGGATTTAACATAAATTATTAACTCCACTACATGGATGTTCAATCAAAATAAACAATTTTGTATTTAACATAAATAATTAACTCCACTATTGGAGATACATAATAAATGGATTTTATAATCCATTTCTTACATATGGATTACAAGTATATGTCATATAACTATAGATTCTTAATTATGTTACATGTGTCAAATATTTGTACTCTTTTTAATGCAAATTAATGTTTAGATCGTCCTTCTAAAAAAAATTTACCTTTTTAGTAAAAGTGAATATTGTTCATTTAATTATTTTAGTAGAATATATAATTATATATCATTAATTTTATACATAAAGAGGAGCTCAATCATGTTTAAAATGGTCAATTTAAATTTCTAAGTGAAATATTTCATAAAGAATAAACATCTATGTCAACTTGCAAGTTGAGTTATTTATCATAGATCAACTATCTTTAAATTTAACCAACATTAGTAGAAGTTGCATGCCTATATGTGCTCATTTAAAATATTAGCCATATCCACACAACACAACTTGATAGAAAAATTTCACAACATATATATTTGAAATCAACATGCAATATCCATAAAATAATATCATAAATTTAACCCCATCTAGTCATAAATCATCAACTACTTTAACATATAATCTAATTGTTGGAAGTTTGAGGAGATTGTCATGATGATGCAGTTTGGCAACATGAGCATGGTATGTACATATTGTATGATACAGTGTTTTTTTTACTCATTTTTGTCACTTATTCAAGTTGATTGAGCTAAAGAGAGTTTTCAAGCTGAGAGTGGAGTATATTTCTTATCTATCTTCCCTATATTGCATTCAATTATATAAACATAAGAATCAAAGAGATTACAAGTTTTAGAAACAAATCATTGCATTTATACAAGTGCATAAAATATGGAAAAGATTTGTTCAAATATTTCAAAAAGTAATCTTTATTGATACAAAATTACATATTTGTCTCACACAAGTCGTGAGACTTAACTTGTTCAATAAAAATGAAAGACAATTTATACATTGATAGATAAAAGAAGAAGAATGCACATATAGGGAAAGAGGCCAGTCATTGCCTAATGACTGCTCAGAGTCTGTTGTCATGTTTTGTTTTCTACTTCAAGTTGTCTTGCGTCCTCTGTAGCTCCCTTTTTCCAGCCCCTGCATCTATAAATTGCAACGATGTTAGAGTAGTGTTCTAAGAAAAGAAGGATCCTACCACTACATGTACATGCACCCATGAATGTATAAACTATCCCTCAAATACCTTAAACAAACATATAATATGTAAATTTCCAAAGAAAGAAAACAGGATCACCAAGCCCTTCAGGCATATCTACATGTTTTTTTCTAACTTGTTTGCTTCATGTGTAGCTATAGGTGTAATCATGTCTTTGTTTTATTTATCATAATTCAGCATGTGGGGTAAAATGAGGCTCCTACAAGAGTTGAGCCCAGCATGCTTGAGGAAATGAGATATTCAGGGTGGTTCTTTACTTATACCTTGTTTTTGATATGCATATGAGTTGTACCAGGTATGTGTCACAGTTATTCTTTTGCTGCCTCATCATACAATTTTGTCCTGACATTTGTTTCCTTTCCTCTAGAGATTCCCAATCTGGCATTTTAGTGCCAATAAGGACGTATCTCTAAAGAAAAAGGCAGCAAATGCCAAAAGAAATTTTATCACCTTTAAACGTTAGCATAATTCCCAAATGAGGTGATGTACCTGGAAGTCAAGTGTTATGTATTAGAGATGCATGAGAAAAGTATTTTGTATTAGTGTTCTATGTTATTGTGCAAGAATGGTCAATCCTATGGAAAAATGATGCAAAAGAACAGTATACTGTGGACATAGTTTAAAAGAAACAAGGCATATCAGTTGTTACAGAATTCTTAAAAGAGATACTATCTCATGGAATGCAATGACTACTAGAATAAACAAATGGATTTTCTAAGGATGCTCTCAAAAATATTTGAATTAATGAAGCACTTTAGAACATCTCCTGACATTTTTAAGCCTTGTTGGTGTTTTATTTGCATGCCGCAACGAGTGTAATCAAGGGTTCTCATAAGTTTCACGAAGATCAATGTTATACGAGGCACATGAATAAGCAATCTATTCAACAAACTGTTTCAAAAAGAAATGCAATGTAAAGAGAAAGAACATGATGAGGCTGATGAACACCTTAACATCTTTGTTCAATAGGGAGAAGAACACCATGGTCAGTGTTTCTAGTATGAAAGTAGTCACAAGAAAAGTCATATCTCACTGCTGGGAAAAGATAGAAACAATAGAATGATTTTATTTTCAACATATCTCTAAAAACAACCTACACCTCAAGAGTATTCTAGCTATCAATAGAAAAGTGAAAAGGCAGAGGCCACACCATGAATAGATGAAAGCTATTATCATTTGTGGAGATTTCAAGTCATAATCACATATATACAAAGAAAAGCTTCAAGAATCTGCAAGAATCTAAATACAGAGAGGAAAAGAAATGTGAATCCAAGTCTAGAGATAGGGTTTTCTTCTATTCTTTCTGGGAGAAATGTAAAAAAGACAAACATCTACAGAAATTATAAGAAACGAAATGTGCATTGAGTATATCTCCAATGGCACGGCCAAGTAATGAAACTTAGGAAGCAAAAGAACAAAAGTGGTATCCAGAAGGGTTTATGGCTGTGACTAAAATCATTGTTTCTATTCTTAAAATGTATGGAGTTCTCAGAAAAGGTGCAAGAATAAATCATAAATTGCAGGAAAATACAGAGAAAAAGAGCTTTGTTTTCTTTCTTTCACAAAATAAGAATGGAGTGATTCTTTCTTCAGAAAAGCACAAGTAATGAAGGCATTTTAATGGTTAGAAACTTACCCAGCGGATATTTATCTCAATACCAAATTTTCTGACATAAGTGTTCCCATAAAGTCCGAATACTTGAGATTTTCTTGTCGGCCAATGAATGAAATATCACAGAGAACAAAAAACAAGTAGAATGAGTGGAAGAAACCCCATAATGTCGCATCCTATAAGGCCCTAAATCATTAATCCAAGGGTTTATATTCAAAATTGTTTTCAGAAAATGATTTACCTACTTACCAATGGAGAAAACAACAATTTATATAGAAAATTTCTCTTGTAAGCTACTAATACCCTCGTGGCATTTCTAAGTCATTTTTTACTTAGTAAATCCTTCTTAAAGTTTATGTCAATTACATGGAGGTGGAAAACTTCAATTTTTGCATTACTTTATAATGTAAAATTTTTGAATTTAAATGATGACTTATAAATCATTTAATTCAATCATTACTTTTAAATGCAAATAGGATCATGTGCCAATGTAGTTAAGTCATAAGGAGAGATGGGGTTATGAATGGCTTTTATGTGCATGCCAAGAATATTGGAGATTATTTTTTTAGTTTTCAACACATGCCAAGCATATAGGAAGGTTGATTTCAGTTCGCCCACATGTGGAGAGAATATAGGAGTCTCCATTTTGCTTTTAGAGCATTTTCGGAGCGCTTTTATGGTTTGAGAAGGACAGGCTTGACTTTTTGACCCATTTGAAGCTCTTTAGGTTGAGATCTAAAGGCTATATTTTAGGCATGATGGTTGCATCCGACCCAAGGTAATTGCTTGCTCCTATTTTGGTGCAACTACTTGGGTTGTGTGATATATTCACTCTTGTAACACATTTTGGAGTTAGTTCTCAATTTGCATATTTCTAAAGATAGTGATTCTACAATCCTTCATTAGACTTCAACACTCTTTGTAACTCATTCTTGTCATGTAAAACAATGAGTACCTTGGATGTTAACAGTATTGAGTTATTTTTCCCTCTCATTACATGCCTACTTGTGTGCAATTCTTTATGGTGATTGATTTGTCTACTTGTGAAATTTGTGTTTTTTCCCTGTATTTTTGTCTCACTAAAAGCACCTTGTTGCAAGAAGATATATGTTTACAGGTTATGAGTTGTGTGAAAAAATGCAAGAGTTATAGTTATGAGACATACTTTTCCTTCTAGGATTTTGTGTTAGCATCATCTTATAAAGCATTTATGTAAGCAATATGCTAAAATGAGTTGTGCAAGCTTCTTTTCCAGCTATTAACTGAAAAGTGTCACTAAACTGAGTTTGCATGCATTTTAATCAGTTTGGTGTTTCACCATAGAGCAGTAGTTTTCGGTTTCATTTTTTTTACCCTTTCCTTAGTAAAAAAAAAAAAGTAGTTTAGGTGATATCCAATTAAGAGCCAGCTTTCTCTGGAGGTCCTTTTTTGTCATAAGGTTACCAACAACCTTAGAAAAGTTCTCATGTTTCACATGATTAGCTTAGTTAAGTTTCAACTTGGGTGCAAATCATAGTGTTAACAATTTCGGCATGCCCGGTGGGACTATCGAATCAAACAGTTCAGAAAAACATAAGTTATTGCTAGTTTTGATATGCTGCCAGCATTTTCAAGCCTCTAAGAAGCAATTTTTTGCATATCTAGTGACTTCTACTATGAGTAGAGTTTAAAGACCAATGTTGTGAAGCTTTACATGAAAAATATTCAAACTAGGAGCTCACACTCTTTTGAATATTTACAATTGCCTCCACCTAGAAGGAAAAGTAGGTATGTTAAAAGAGCTTCCATCTCAAAGAGGGTTCATTCAACCCCTCCAAGTTTTAAACCAGCCTTTAAATCCAGTTCATCTGTAACTAAAACTTCAATTCCTCTTGTTTCAGCTCAGATTAATCAACCTCCAGTCGTGCAAATGACTAGAAATCAACCTTTTGTGCCATTCAATAGAGGCAGTCCATTGAATTTGGCCCAACATGATGATATCCCTATAGCAGCCTTAAAAAGCTTTCCATTTTCACAGGAGAAGATCAAACAACCCCCCATTGAACACATCAGAGATGTGGCATCTTTGTGTGGGGTTCATCATATAACCCAAGAAAATGTAGTTGTTAGATTACTTGCAGCCTCATTGAAAGGAAATGCCTTGCAGTGGTTTAGAGGTCTACAAGTTGGGTCTATTGCAACTTGGGATGGTTTAGGAGACAAGCTACATAATAAGTTTCAAGACAAGTCTGACCACCTATCACTAGTAGAGCAATTGACAACTATAAAGAGAGATCCTCAAGAGCAAATGATAGACTTTAATTTTAGATTTTAGAAGACTTGGGACATAATCCCAGCTACGGTGAGGCCTTCTCCTGAGCATGCCTTCTTATACTATCTAAAAGCTATAAACAGTGAAATAGTAGTCATGACACAGTCAATGGGAGGAGTGTCTTTACCAAATACATATGAGGTAGCAATCAAGGCTAAAAACTACTTAATTCAAGCCAGTAAGATTGCTCCTAGGCCACCAATGCCTATCTTTCCAGAAATTCAACCTAGTATGCCTCTACAAATACCACCTTTTACACCTTTTCCCGCTATACCAGTGTTACCAGGTATTGTTCCAGCTCTTGTCAGTCAAGAAAATGTTGTTCCAAGCTCATCTCAGGAGCTACAAGAGATCAAAAGCCTACTTCAGACTTTTGGTAATAAGTTGGTATGCTTAGAGAAGTAGCAATCATATAGCAGACGCTATCAACAGCACAACCAAGCTACAAATGGGCCTTATCAAGGTCAGCAATAGCAGTACCAAGGCAATAGACAACAATATCAAGGTAACCAAGGTCCAAGACAGAATATTAACACAAGGCCTTTTCAAATATATAATCATTCTCCCATTAATGTAGCTAGGGACATTATCCCTGTTTAGAACAATTTGGCTGCAAATTACGAATGGTGTTATCTATACAACCAGCCACATAATCAGGCCACATGCTCAAATGGACTTATAAATCAGGCATTAATGGTGTATAGTGTTTCAAATTCACAACAGAACACACCTAATGATGGAGCCTCACAGTAGCAAGATCAACCTTCAAATGATGCTACTCTATTAAACTGGCAAGGATAAGAGTTATGTCGAGTTAATGCAAATGATTCTCCAATTCCTACAAACACAAAAGCAAAGAAAAGAGCCTTTGAACTTGAGCAAGCAGCTAATAAAGGAAAAGCATCAACTACAAAACCATTTACATCACAAGTACCCCGTATTTTGAAAAGGAATACACAAGTTGCTGCCAAGGAGCAACCTCACCTACAGACCAAACTTGTTGCTGCCAAGATACAACATAAGGTAAATTCTATTGATCCCTTCAATATTGTTGAGAATATGAAAAAAATGAATATCACAATGTTTATGTGGAACTCTTTGGCTATCCAAGGTTAGAAAGAGTTATTACAATCTGCCTTGACTGGAAAGACAGTGACTAGTGAAGCCTCAGTTGATACAATTAAGGTTGTTTTCACAAATGTTCCCCAAGATAATGATAAACAACAAAGCGAACAGCAAAGTAAAGAGTCTGAAAAAGGTGTCAATCCCCCTCCTTTCTATGTGACATTGATTGTAGGAGACAAATTAGTTCATAATTGTATGGTTGATAATGGAGCCAGTAGTTTAGTCATGCCAAAAAAGATTGCAGACCAAATAGGACTGAAATACCAGCCCGTTGAGATAGGAGTACTTCACTCAGATGGGATAGCAGTTAACACTGTTGGTGTTATTAAAGACTTGGGTCTCTCATTACATTCCTGTCCGAATTTTTCAATTCCCCAGGATTTCTTCATCATTGATTTACCTCTATTCTTTTCCCTATGTTTATCAAGGGACTTCACTGCAAAAATCAGAGGTTATCTATCTTTTGACTGGTCCCATATGCTTTTTAGGACCAGGTATGGAACAAAAGTGACAATAAAATTAGAGTCATTGGAAAAGGATCACATTGAACCTTACCTGCCAAGTGCAGTTAATGTAAATTGTGCTATTTTTGAAGACAGTGAACTTGTTGTAGCTCAGGAGCTGCAAGCTGAAAGTTTACCAAAGGTGCTGCTAAATGAGTGGGAATCAGAAAAAAAAAGTGGATAATCTGAATGAGATCATTCAGGAAGCTGGATTGGGAATTTATGTGCTACATGAACCAGAAACAGAGATGCAAAACCTTGAAAACAAGGCAGAACAACAATTACCACAACAAAATTAGTTATGGCAGATGTACTTTGATGGTTCCAGAAGCAGAAATGGAGTTGGTGGAGGTGCAATGTTGATCTCTCCACAAGGTGATAAGTATTATGTTGCTTTTAGATTTACTTTTTCCTATTCTAACAATGTTGTTGAGTATGAAGAACTGATACAGGGCTTAGAATGGGCAAGGAGAAGAGGAATAAGTTGCTTTCAAGTTTTTGGGGACAGTGAATTGATTGTTAATTAGGTGACAAGGTTAAATGTAAATAAGAATGATACTTTGAAATCTTATAAGCATAGGGTATGGGATATGATAGAGGATTTTGATGCCTTTAATCTAATTTCAGTCCCTAGGAGTCAAAATAAGCACACAGACAGATTGGTTGTAATTGGTGCTCAATTTGACATACCCAATGAGATTAGAAAAGAGAAGGTACAACAATATGTTAAAGTAGTTGTTAGGCCCTCTATCCATGACAACAATGTTAACTGGAAAGTCTTTGAAAGTGATGAGTAGATTCTAAGTTTTTTGCTTGAGGAGGATCATTTTTTTGTTGTAAACTAGGAAAAGTTAAAACAACAATACAAGGATCAGATTATCTAGTTGAAGACAAATAAGTTGCACAGGGGCCTGGTTACATTAGAATCCATTTTCAGTACTGATGACCAGCTGAAAAGGAACAAAACCAGCATTCAGATTAAAGAAGAGCATCACAAAGAGCTAGAAATATTTAAAGGTAAGCTTCTTAAGATAGGAAAAGTTTGTTCAGCTGAAGATAGGAAGGATTTCATTACTTTATGCCAAGAATTTCAAGATGTTTTTGCTTGGGATTATTCTGAGTTGAGACGATTTGATCATAGAATTGCTCAGCACACAATAGAACTAGAACCCAATGCAAAGCTTGTAAGAAAAAAGCGGAGACCTTTGAACCCCTAGCTTAAACCTTTAATGATTAAAGAATTGACTAAGTTAGTTGAAGGGGGTATTATATTTCCAATAACACACCTCCTAGGTTTCTAACCTTGTTCCAATTAGAAATAAAAATAGGTAGATTAGATTATGTGTAGATTTTAGAGATCTTAACAGAGCATCTCTAAAAGGCCATTACCCATTACCCTCCATGGAGCAGATCCTTCAAGTGGTTGTTGGTTCTGAGAGGTTTTCACTGCTTGATGGATATTCAAGTTATAACCAGGTATTGGTCAAAGAAGAGGACCAATACAAGACTGCCTTTACAACAAAATGGGGCACTATGGCTTACAAGATAATGCCTTTCAGCCTGTCCAATGTTGAAGCAACTTTTCAAAGGGCTATGTGTTGGAAAAACAAGGACAAACAACTGAGAGGGGGAGTGAATCATTTGTCACATAAATTTAAACTTTTCTAACTTAATTTAACCTTAATCTCATAGTTGATGAATAAGCAATTAACACATTAGAGAGACAAAGAACACCAAGATTTTCTTATGTGGAAACCCTGTTAGGGGAAAAACCACGGTGGATGTTATTCCACAAGATTATACTATGCTAAAATTATAATGAGAAATAATAAGGGAAATGCACATGCATTCAGGCACACTTCCTAGAGCTCACTGCTCAATTAAAAAAGGGGCTCACTACCCAACAGGGTTGGATTAAAAATCCAGAGGGTATGAACTAAAAAATAGCTTCTGCACAAGCCTAATTACAGTTCCAATTAAGCTCAACACTTCTTCACACTTCGCACAATCTTCTTCACACTCTGCTCTGCAATCGAATGATATTCACACATACACACATAGGAGCACACGAAGAATCTTCTACACGGGAAACACAATCGCTCTTATATATCCACTACATGAGATTTCATCACCACCTAGTTGGCCAAGAAAAATAAAACATATTTGCAATGTTAGCCCATATTTACAAATAAACTTTTAAATCGCACCCACCAAGGTCGGCCACAACATAGTGGAGACCCAAATTAACATCTCCAACACAAAAATACTTTAATTAATTTCACCTTGAAGATCCACAACATGCTACCACCAACATGTCAGCCAAGAACACGAAAAACCAAACATGCGCAAAAAAATATCTTCATCCATGAGCTCACTGATTAATGTGGACGTACCACAAAGATAGAGAATGAACTAGAGACATCTGAGAACACCAAGAAACAACAGAGAAACATCCACACCAACTGAGATAACTAGAATCACACAATCTTCATTCAGGAACACTGACAGAGACCAGCAAAACACTGTCAGACCACAACATACTCAAAACTTCACACGGACCTCTAAAAATTTTGGTAGATGATCTAGACATACTCAATAATAAACCCTTTCATCCACATCAGCTAATATTCAACGTATAGAACAAAACACCATCATGACCTGCACAGTTCCACTGGGAACACATAAAACTTTCTCTTACAATTTTCTCAATATCCTTGACATATACAACAATTGATATACCAAATGCTAATAGTGTTGACATCAATGACAACCACATATCAGCAACACATCCACAACATCCAACAATCTCCCCCTTTGGCATTGATGGCAACACATGATGTGAAAAATACCATCAACCCAACACACTGACTTCTTCTACACTTCTCTCTACAAGGATTTTTCACATTGCACTTATCCCCCTTTGACATCAATGGAAAAGGTAACTATGACCTTTCCATGTACACACTTTGAACCACATATCTTCACATCTGACTACTCCCCCTAAGTAGCGGCCATGGAAACATCAATCTGGATCAAAGTATAGCAATGAAGCTCACGAATTGATGCAAGAAAATGCATCAGTTAGTTCTTATCAGGAGGGGTAATTACCCCTAGCATTCCTCTAAGATACTCAAAAGTATCCTTCGGCAAAGGCTTAGTAAATATATCTACAATCTGTTCTTTGGAAGGCACATACTCCAATCTGACTTCTTTCTCATTCACTTTCTCCCTCAAGAAATGAAACTTGATTGATATATGTTTAGTCTTAGAGTGCAGCATTGGATTCCTTGAGATATTTATTGCACTTGAGTTGTCATAGTATATGGCAATAGGCTCTTCATATATCACCCTGATATCTCTCAACATCAGTTTCATCCATATCACTTGAGTACATTTATTGGCAGCAGCAATGTATTCTGCATTAGCAGTAGATAGAGAAATTGAATTTTGTTTTTTACTCAACCAGGATACCAGCTTCTTCCCTAGGAAGAAAGCACCACCAATAGTACTTTTCCTATCATCTACAACACCAGCCCAATCCACGTTAGTGTATGCACAAAAAGTGAGATCATCATCCTTTGGATACCAAATTCCAAAGTCAACTGTTCCTTTTAGATATTTGAAAATTTGTTTGATAGAAATCACATGTGATTCCTTTGGATCGGCTTGAAATATAGCAACCATACACACAACATTCATAATGTCTGGTCTAGTATGTGTCAAGTAGAGCAATCCACCGATCATTGACCTGTACCTAGTTTTATTTTCCTTTGGAGAATCATCATTTTATGTCAACTTACATCTGGTTACCATGGGAGTACCAACAGGTTTGGAGTCATCCATTCCAAACTTCTTCAGTAGTTCTTTCACATATTTGGAATGAGATATAAAGATCCCTCGATCCAACTGTGTAATTTGCAATCCCGAAAAGAACTTCATTTCACTAATCATGCTCATCTCATATTCACTCTTCATCTCATCAGAAAACTTCATACATAGATTATCATATCCTCCAAAAATGATGTCATCAACAAAACTTCTATAATTAACTCTTTTTCATGATCTAACTTGAAGTACAAGTTGTTGTCAACAGTACCTTTAGTGAATCCAAGCCTCAATAGATATTTTTCCAATCTAGCATACCAGGCTCTGGGGGCTTGTTTAAGTCCATATAGAGCTTTCTTCAATCTACAAACCATGTCTCCCTAATCTGTTAGCTGAAATCCATCGAGTTGTTCAATGTACACTTCTTCTTCTAGTTCTCCATTCATAAATGCAGACTTCACATCCATTTGATATACTTTGTAATTCTTATGTGCAACATAAGCAAGAAATAATCTCACAGCTTCAATTCTAGCAACAGGGGCAAAGGTTTCTTCAAAATCAATACCTTCCATTTGAGAATAACCTTTACATAGCAGTCCTGCTTTATTCTGGACCAATTCACCTTCTTCATTCAGCTTGTTTCTAAATACCCACTTAGTACCAATCACATTTTTGTCTTTAGGCCTAGGAACCAATGTCCATGTGTCATTCGTCTCAATCTATGTCAACTCTTCTTTCATAGCTTCCAACCAGTGTTCATCTTGATAGGCTTTAGTGACACTCTTAGGTTCAATCTTGGAAATCAGACAATATCCTTCTGCAATTTTTCTTCTAGTTTGCACTCCTTTACTCTTATCTCCTATGATTTGACTTTTAGAGTGATTCAGCTTTACATACCTTGGAGTCTTGGGACTTTCTTGGACTTTTGTGTCTTCTGAACTTTCTTCTACACTTGCACTTGTTTGTGCTTCCTGACTGTCTTGATTTACCAGAACAACTTGTGGTTGCTTCATCAGAACATATGGAATAATCTGAAGTAGATTTGGTGTCTAATTATTCTTCCCTTGACTTGTGTTGTCTTCATCTGAATCATAGTTGCATCGTTTGGATGATTTGACAGAGTCCTCACCAACTCTGACATTTTCACTCTCAACAATCTTTCTCAAACTTTTGTTATAGCACCGGTATGCCTTGCTCTTAGTGGAGTAACCTAGGAATATCCCTTCATCACTTCTAGCATAAAATTTTCCTATATCATCTCTCCTGATATAACACTTGCTTCCAAAGATCTTAAAATACTTAACAGTAGGCTTGTGACCAAACCATAACTCATAAGGGGTCTTACTAGAATTTCCATTCACATTTACCCAGTTCAAGGTATACACAACAATGCTTACCACTTCACTCTAGTACATCTGAGACACATTTCCTTCCATCATCATGGTTCTGGAAGCATCCAGAATTGTTCTATTCTTTCTCTCTACAACTCCATTCTATTGAGGGGTTCGAGGAGCAGATAACTGTCTTTTAATTCCATGCTCTTCACAATAAGAGTTGAACTCCTTAGAAATGAACTCACCACCTCTTTCAGATTTCAAGCCCTTGATTTTTAGACCTTTTTCATTTTCTGCCATAGCCTTGAAAATTTTGCACTTATCTAATGCTTCACATTTTTCTCTTAAAAAGGAAACCCAAATCATTCTATAGTAATCATCAATAACCAACATAAAGTACCTTTCTCCATGAATACTTCTGACTCTAAAGGGACCACAAAGATCAGTATGTAGTAGTTCTAGCACATTGCTTGAATGAAACTGTTTTCTCTAAAAAGAGACTCTAGTTTGTTTACCCATCTGAAATTCCTTACATATTACATAAGTAGGCTTCACTAATCTAGGAAGATCTCTTACTACTTGAGTAGAACTTATCTTGATAATGTTGTCAAATTTTACATGACACAACCTTCTATGCCACAACCAACTTTCATCTACTTGATCAATTAAGCAACTTCCACTAGTAGTAGTTAGGTGAAAAATATTACCTTTAGTTTGTACACCTGTAGCAATCATGTTTCTGGAACTCCCACGAATCTTGCATTTTCCATTCTTGAACTATAGATCATATCCCTTGTGAACCATTTGTCCAACACTCAATAAGTTATGCTGCAGGCCTTCAACATAGAGGACATCATCAGTGTTATCCTTACCACCAAGGTTAATAGATCCTCTGCCATGAATCACACCAGCATTGTTATCTCCAAATCTCACAACCCCACTATCATACTTTTGTAGACTCACAAACTTGCTTTTATCACCAATCATATGATGTGAGCATCCACTATCAATGACCCACTCACCTTTCTCTTCAATTCAGGCTGCAAGAGCTTTCTCATCTTCAGTAGATTCAATAGCCATGGGATTATTTTCAATGGTAGCAATGAAAGCCCAATCATCTTCTTTTCCATTATCTTTATCAGACTCATCATCAATCACTGCTTCTTCAACTAAGTAGCATCTCCTTGGGAATCTTGACTTATCAGGCTTAGATCTACGAACTCTTTTAGGAAATCTTGATGCAAAATGACCTATTTTACTACATGAAAAACATTTAATAGGTAATACATCTTCATACTTACCTTTTCCTCTCCCTTCTTGCTTTGCAATCAGTGCTTCCAGTTCTTCTACCTCTCTTTCTTTATCTTCAAGTTGTTTCAGTTCTTCATCATACTTGGATACCTTTCTGGAAATCTCTCTTGGACTATATCTTTGTCTGCTACTTTCAAATACAGTAGCCTTGAATGTAGATTCAGTCTTCGGTGTAGATTCACCAAATTCACTTATCTCAAAAGCAGCAAGCTTCCCGGTCAGCGTATCTCTTGTCATCTTCTTTACTGATTTGAACTCTTCAATAGCATGAACTTTCATTTTGTAGGAGGGAGGAAAGGATCTGAGTACTTTAGCCACAATTTTATCCTCATCCACAAAACCACCAACACATGTAATACCCATCACTATCTCATTTACTCTCTGCATAAAAGAAGTGATATTTTCATCTTCACCCATCTTCAAATTCTCATACTTGCCTTTCAAGCTTTGTAGCTTAGCCATCTTCACCTATGCATCTCCTTCATACAAAATTTTCAGTTTCATCCAAATCTCATGCGTTGTCTATAGACCTACCACATTAGCCATCTTCAAATATGTCAAGGCACTCACCAAAGATTCAATAGCCCTAATATTACTTTCAGCATCTTTGATCTCATCAGCACTAGAGGAACCATTCTGAGGAATAGTATATGGATATCTTGTAATCTTTTAGAAAGCTTCACCAATACACCTTAAGTGACATTGCATCCTAACCTTCCACAGTGAGTAGTTAGTGCCATCAAACCTAGGACTGTCTTTCTTGAATGTTGTCATCCTGGATCACCTCAAGCTATTAGACTTTTTTAGAGGAACTAGCTCTGATACCAATTGTTGGCAAAACAAGGATAGACAATTGAGAGGGGGGAAATCAGTTGTCACAGAAATTTAAACTTTTCTAACTTAATTTAACCTTAATCTCATATCTAATGAATAAGCAATTAGCCACAAGCAATTAATACATCAAAGAGACAAAGAACACCAAGATTTTTTTACGTGGAAACCCTGTTAGGGGAAAAACCACGGTGGATGTTAGTCCACAAGATTATACTTTGCTAAAATTATAATGAGAAATAATAAGGGGAATGCACATGCATTCAGGCACACTTCCTAGAGCTCACTACTCAATTACAAAAGGGGCTCGCTACCCAACAGGGTTGGATTAAAAATCCAGAGGGTATGAGCTAAAAAATAGCTTCTGCACAAGCTTGATTATAGTTCCAATTAAGCTCAACACTTCTTCACACTTCGCATAATCTTCTTCACACTCTGCTCTACAATTGAATGATATTCACACATACACACATAGGAGCACATGAAGCATCTTCTACACGGGCAACACAATCGCTCTTATATATCTACCACATGAGATTTCATCACCACCTAGTCAGCCAAGAAAAATAAAACATATTTGCAATGTCGACCCATATTTACAAATAAAATTTTAATGCGCACCCACCAAGGTCGGCCACAACATATTGGAGACACAAATTAACATCTCCAACACAAAAATACTTTAATTAATTTCACCTTGAAGATCCACAACATGCTACCACCAACATGTCAGCCAGGAACATGAAAAACTAAACATGCGCAAGAAAAGACATTCATCTGCAAGCTCACTGATTAATGTGGACATACCACAAAGATAGAGAATGGACTAGAGACATCTGAGAACACCAAGAAAAAATAGAGAAACATTTGCACCAACTGAGATAACCAGAATCATACAATCTTCATTTAGGAACACTGACAAAGACCAGCAAAACACTGTCAGACCACAACATACTCAAAACTTCACACGGACCTCTAAAACTTCTGGTAGATGATCTAGACATACTCAACAATAAACCCTTT
Organism: Sequoia sempervirens; assembly: GCA_007258455.2. Lineage (NCBI taxonomy): Eukaryota > Viridiplantae > Streptophyta > Pinopsida > Cupressales > Cupressaceae > Sequoia > Sequoia sempervirens. The sequence goes on along the minus strand of VDFB02105785.1, from coordinate 308,980,813 downwards.
AATCCAAATTAGCTAATCTTCAACGTATAGAACAAAATTTCATCATGACCTGCACAGTTCCACTAGGAACACAAAACACTTTCTCTTACAATTTTCTCAATATCCTCGACATATACAACAATTGATATACCAAATGCTAATAGTGTTGACATCAATGACAACCACATATCAGGAACACATCCACAACATCCAACACTATGGACATGGCTTTTCAAGGTTTAATTAACAAGATTTTGCTCATTTATGTGGATGATGTAATAGTATTCTCAAAGGATGTTGATGAACATCTGCTGCATTTAAAACAAGTGTTTGAAAGATGTAGGGAATATGGAATAACCCTTAATCCTAAGAAAAGTATCTTTTTTGTCCATGAGCATAAACTATTAGGACACAATGTCAAAACAGGGAATTACTATTAACCCTGAGAGAGTCAAAGCCATTCTAGAGCTACCATTACCCAATCACAAGAAAGGGTTGCAAAGCTTCTTAGGAAGAATTAACTTTTTGAGAAGGTTTATACCTAATGTTGCAAATATTTTACAACCTTTGACTGTTATGTTAAGAAAAAATGTAGTTTTCAGCTGGACTAAAGAAGCTAAATGTAGCTTCAAAGCCATTAAGGAGGCTTTAGTATCAGCTCCCACACTAGTAAACCCAGATTTCTCAAGGGATTTTATTTTGTATGCTTTTGGAAGTATAGATTCTATTTCTGCAATAATAGTATAGAAAAATAATGAGGGCTTAGAACAACCCATTGCATTTTTCATCCAAGGCTTGGCAGATTATGAACAAAGATATTCATTTGTGGAGAAACATGTTATGGATGTCATAAGAAGCCTAAAAATATTTAAGCCATTAATTTCCAATAATAAGATTCATTTAATGGTAGCACATCCAAGTGTGAAAGAGTTCTTGTTGAGTAAATATCTCAATGAAAAGAGAGTTGGATGGATCACTAAAGTCATGGAATTTGATGTTGATATCAAGATCACAAAGCTGGTAAGAGGAAAAGGACTCTGAGCAGCTTGCTTCAACACCAGAAAGTGATGAGAAAATAGAAATAGAGGAAGTTTTAGTCACTAATAATTAGGATCAGAATGTTGCACCTACATTAGTAGCAGGATGGGTGCATGATATGACACATTTTCTACAGACTGGTGAATGTCCACCAGGCTTAGATAGAGCTAAGAGAACATATTTCAGGTTACAGTCAATTCCATATGTATTGATTGATAATATTCTTTTCAGGAAAGATCTAAATGGTGCTCTGTTGATATGTATTGATTAGGATCAAATTGAAAAGGTTCTTCATGAGTTCCATGATGGAACTGCAGGGGGTCATTTTTCCCCAAGAACAACAACATGGAGAATTATGAGAGTTGGATATTATTGGCCAAGCTTGTTCAAAGATGCTCATACATGGGCCAGAAAGTGTGTGAAGTGTGCAATATTTGCAAGAAAGAAAAAGCTGCCAGAATTACCTTTGCAGCCAATTCAAGTGGAACAACCTTTCATGAGATGGGGCATTGAATTTATTGGACCCATAAACCCACCTTTCAGTGTTGGGCACAAGTGGGTACTCACTGCTACAAATTATTTCACAAGGTGGACTGAGGCAACAACCTTGAAAGAAGCCAATGAGTCATCTGTTTTGAGTTTTTATGATGATATAATAACCAGGTTTGGTGTTCCATAATCAATCATTTTAGATAATTCCTTGGCATTTGTGGGATTCAGAGTTACTGATTAGGAAGTTAAGAATGGCATATATTTGAACACTTCATCAAATTATTACCCTTGAGGTAATGGTTTGGCTGAAAGCACAAACAAGAATCTTATCAGAATCATTAAACGAATAATGGAGGATAATCAAAGAGCTTGGCATACCAAGCTTAAATATGCCTTATGGGCAAATAGGATAACTCCCAAACGGTCTATTGGAAATTCTCCATATGTACTGGTTTATGGCAAGGAAGTCATATTACCTTTGTTTGTAGAGCTGCCAACTCTTGACATTATGCATCAGTTGGAAATGTTTGAAGAACAAGATCCATTGGCAATCAGATATGCTCAGCTCATGGAGTTGGAAGAGACAAGAGACAAAGCTATGAAGTCTTTGGAGTATCATCAACTCCAAACTAAAAGATTTTTTGATAAAAGGGAAACTGCCAGAGTTTTGAGAGAAGGTGATGTTGTACTCAAATGGGATGAGTTGAAAAGCTGGCCAAGAAAGCATACAAAGTTTGATAGCTTCTAGAGTGGCCCATTTGTTATAACAAAGTGCAAGGAGCATAATGCATTCCAGTTGTCCAAGATGGATGGATAGATTCTACCCATCCCAGTCAATAGAATACACCTCAAGCATTGCTTTGAGGTTTGATCTATACCGCTTCTGCTAGTTTAGAATTTTTTCTTTCAATAAGTGTTGTTGCACCTTAGTTTAGTTGTTGTTTTGAGATTCCCTAAGTACTTCTCAGCACAGTTAGATAGTTTTCCTTCTACAGTTTTAGTTTTCAATAAGTTTCCAAGGTGTTATGAGTCATCTTCGTTGAGTACAACATTGAATCAGGTTGTTTTCAAAAAAAAATTGAGTTTCTGAGTGACCACGTAGCCAATGAATAGTCTAGGCAGCTAGTCTTAATGTTTAGCAGGCAAACATATAGTAGATGTCACTAGAAATGTTACTCATCTTTTTCACTTATTCAAGTTGATTGAGCTAAAGAGATTTTTAAAGCTGAGAGTGGAGTACATTTTTTATCTATCTTCCCTATATTTCATTCAATTGTATAAACATAAGAATCAAAGAGATTACAAGTTTTAGAAATAGATCATTGCATTTATACAAGTGCATACAATATGGAAAAGATTTGTTCAAATCTTTCAAAAAGTAATCTATATTGATACAAAAGTACATATTTGTCTCAAACAAGCCATGAGACTTAATTGTTCAATGAAATTGAAAGACAATTTATACATTGATAGATAAAAGAAGAAGAATGCACATATAGGGGAAGAGGTCAGTCATTGCCTGATGACTGGTCAGAGTCTGTTGTCATGTTTTTTTTTCTGCTTCAAGTTGTCTTGTGCCCTCCATAGCTCCCTTTTTCCAGCCCCTACATCTGTAAATTGAAATGATGTTAGAGAAGTGCTCTAAGCAATGAAGGTTCCTAACACTAAATTTGCATGCACCCATGAATGTATAAACTATCCCTCAAATACCTTAAACAAACATATAATTTGTACATGTCCATTAAAGAAAGAAAACAGGATCACCAAGCCCTTCAGGCATATATACATGTTTTTTTTAACTTGTTTGCTTCATGTGAAAATATAGGTGTAATCATGTCTTTGTTTTATTTATCTTAATTCAGAATGTGGGGTAAAATGAGGCTCCTATAAGAGTTGATCCCAACATGCTTGAGGAAATGAGATATTCAGGGTGGTTCTTTACTTACACCTTATTTTTGATATGCATATGAGTTGTACCAGGTATGTGTCACAGTTATGCTTTTGCTACCTCATCATACAATTTTGTCCTGACATTTGTTGCCTTTCCTCTAGAGATTCCCAATCTAGCATTTTGGTGCCAATAAGAGGAAGTATCTCTAAAGAAAAAGGCAGCAAATGCCAAAAGAAATTGTATCACCTTTAAACGCTAGCATAATTCCCAAATGAGGTGATGTACCTAGAAGTCAAGTGTTTTGTATTAGAGATGCATGAGGAAAGTCTTATGTATTAGTGTTTTGTGTTATTGTGCAAGAATGGTTAGTCCTATGGACAAATGATGCAACAAAACAGTATACTGTGGACATAGTTTAAAAGAAACAAGGCATATGAGTTGTTACATAATGCCTAAAAGAGATATTATATAATGGAATGCAATGACTGTAGGAATAAACAAATGGATTTTCTAAGGATTCTCTCAAAAATCTTTGAATTAATGAAGCACTATAGAACATATCTTGACATTTTTAAGCCTCGTTGGTGTTTTATTTGCATGCAGCAATGGGTGTAATCAAGGGTTGTCATAAGTTTCATGAAGATTAGTGTTATAGGAGGCACATGAATAAGAAATCTCTTCAAAAAATTGTTTCAAATAGCAATGCAGTGTAAAGAGAAAGAACATGATGAAGTTGCTGGAAACCTTAACATCTTTGTTCAGTAGGGAGAAGAACACCATGGTCAATGTTTCTAGTATGAAAGTAGTCACAAGAAAAGTCATATCTCATTGCTGGGAAAAGATAGAAACAATAGAATGATTTGATTTTCAGCATATCTCTAAAGGAAGACAATAAATCAATTTTGTTAAAGATTCAATGTCAAGGAAGGGATTATGACCACTGGATAAGGAACATATAAGACATAATAAGGAGAGCCATCATAGTACAGGAAAAACCCTTGATATCTACAAGAGGGAAAAACCCTCGTGGGTTTTAATGTACACACTGAGAATAAAATCAAACATCTGCCATTTTTTTTAAAAAAGGTATATAATAGTATGCTACAGGAAAAACCCAAAAATGGAAGATTCAAAAATTTGCATTATGTTTCTGTGTTAATGCTAAGGCCGAGCCATAGCCATACTAAAAAATGTGTATAGATTGTGTTCTAGCTATCAATAAAAAGGTGAAAGGGCATAGGCCTCGCCATGAATAGATCAAAGCTATTATCATTTGTGGATATTTCAAGTCATAATCACATATATACAAAGAAAAGCTTCAAGAATATGCAAGAATCTAAATATAGAGAGGAAAAGAAATGTGAATCCAAGTCTAGAGATAGGGTTTTCTTCTATTCTTTCTGGGAGAAATGTAAAAAGACAAACATCTACAGAAATTATAAGGAACGAATTGTGCATTGAGTATATCTCCAATGGCGTGGCCAAGTAATGAAACTCAGGAAGAAAAAGAACAAAAGTGGTATCCAGAAGGGCTTATAGCCACGACTAAAATCAATGTTTCTATTCTTAAAATGTATGGAGTTCTCAGAAAAGGTGCAGGAATAACTCATAAATAGCAGGAAAATATAGAGAAAAAGAGCTTTGTTTTCTTTCTTTCACGAAATAAGAATGGAGCGATTCTTTCTTCAAAAAAGAAAAAGTAATGAAGGCATTTTAATGCATAGAAACTTACCCATCTGATATCTATCTCAGTCCCAAATTTTTCTGAAATAAGTGTTCCCATAAAGTCCAAATACTTGAGATTTTCTTGTTGGCCAATGAATGAAATATCACAGAGAACAAAAAACAAGTAGAATGAGTGGAAGAAACCCCATAATGTCACGGCCTATAAGGCCCTAAATCATTAATCCAAGGGTTTATATTCAAAATTGTTTTCAGAAAATGATTTACCTACATACCAATGGAGAAAACAATAATTTCTGTGGAAAATTTCTCCTGTAAGCTGCAAAAATCCGCCATGGAGAAAGCTTTGAAACCCTAGCGATGGAGGCAGTGGCGGAAACATAGCTTCAACTAGAAGCTTCTTACAAAATGATGCAAATAAACTTTCATTTTTGCTTTTTCCTTAGGGTTGAAAACCTAGTGTGGTGTCGATATAACTTTTGAAATTTTTTCCTAAGTTTTGAAAAATGATGGTTGTGACTAATACCCTCGTGGCATGTCTAAGTCATTTTTTACTTAGTAAATCCTTCTTCTTAAAGTTTATGTCAATTACATGCAGGTGGAAAACTTTAATTTTTGCATTACTTTATATTGTAAAATGTTTTAATTTAAATGATGACTTATAAATCATTTAATTCAATCATTACTTTTAAATGCAAATAGGATCATGTGCCAATGTGGTTAAGTCATAAGGAGAGATGGGGTTATGAATGGCTTTTATGTGCATGCCAAGAATATTGGAGATTGTTTTTTCAGTTTTCAACACATGCCAAGCATATAGGAAGGTTAATTTTAGTTCGCCCACACATGGAGAGAATATAGGAGTCTCCATTTTGATTTTAGAGCATTTTTGGAGAGATTTTATGGTTTGAGAAGGACAGGCTTGACTTTTTGACCCATTTGAAGCTCTTTAGGATGAGATATAGGGGCTAGATTTTAGGCATGATGGTTGCATCCGACCCAAGGTATTTGCTTGCTCCTATTTTGGTGCAACTACTTGGGTTGTGTGATACATTCACTCTTGTAACACATTTTGGAGTTAGTTCTCAATTTGCAGATTTCTAAAGATAGTGATTCTACAGTCCTTCATTAGACTTCAACACTCTTTGTAACTCATTATTGTCATGTAAAACAGTGAGTACCTTGGATGTTAATAGTATTGAGTTATTTTTCCCTCTCATTACTTGCCTACTTGTGTGCAATTCTTTATGGTGATTGATCAATCTACTTCTAAAATTTGTGTTTTTTCCTTGTATTTTTGTCTCACTGAAAGCACCTTGTTGCAAGAAGATATATGTTTACAGGTTATGAGTTGTGTGAAAAAATGCAAGAGTTCTAGTTGTGAGACATACTTTTCCTTCTAGGATTTTGTGTTAGCATCATCTTATAAAGCATTTATGTAAGAAATATGCTAAAATGAGTTGTTCAAGCTTCTTTTCTAGCTATTAACTGAAAAGTGTAACTAAATTGAGTTTGCATGCCTTTTAATCAGTTTGGTGTTTCACCATAGAGTAGTAGTTTTCGGTTTCATTTCAAAAGTTTCATTTTTTTACCCTTTCCTTAGTAAAAAAAAAAAAAATAGTAGTTCAAGTGATATCCAATTAAGAGCCAGCTTTCTCTGGAGGTCCTTTTCTATCAGAAGGTTACCCACAGCCTTAGAAAAGTTCCCATATTTCACATGATTAGCTGAGTTAAGTTTCAACTTGGGTGAAAATCATAGTGTTAATAGTTTTCATTGATTTCAACATTGTTGTGGATCATCCTAGCATGGTTTTGAGATGTTGTTGAAAATATTTGTACAAAATAAATTGGTCTAGAAAGTATAGCTACATAGAAATTTGACTAAGTATCAACCCTGCTGGTACAATGGTCTAATGCATCAGTTTTTGGGTCCACGCTACTTCACAAATAAAGATACCTCTCTATGGTTCTAGAATTAATTTTGTGAACATTACATGCATCTAAATTCAAGATATTTTATTGTTTGGTGAAGTATCCTGGAATTTTTGAATGACATAGTTTGAACTAGTGTATTGCAGTCATTTTTTGTACAATGTGTCGGTGTAGGAGATTCCACACTCCTCCATGAATGAATATTTCATGTTTTGATGTTGAACACAAGCTTCTAGATGTCAGTTGAGTAGGAATTCTAGATGGTGTTGTGTTTTGAACTCCACATATGGAAAATTGGGTAAATAGATGAAGGTTTTTGTGTTTAGGTCTTATTTGGGGCTGATCTAACATGTTTGGTGTTTTTGAAGGATTAGTATGTGTTCCAATCCTATGTTGGATTTAATATAGGTCCATCTTGACCTATCTTAAGGACATTTGATTTTTATTTTAGGCGTGAAGTGTGGATGAAGTATTTTTAGGATGACAAGTTCAATTTTGTGTGTTGCGTCCAATTAGGATGACCTAATTGATGTTACACTTGATGAGGATATATATAGTATATTTATTTCAGTGTTTTGTGATGATGAGGGAATGAAGTGGGATAGATGACATGTATGGTGTACCACCTACATGTGTGTGATTCAAACTTGATCAGACTTGTGTGAATTATGTGTGAATACAGAGTAGAGCAAACCATTGATCTAGATCAGTGCAAAATTTGATATTGTACCTCATTGGAACTGTAATCTAGCATATTGTAGATGCAATTGTAATAGTTCAAATAGGCTATGAAGCCACCCCTTCTTTCTTCTATCTCATTCTCTATGTATAGTGAGTCCACCTGCAATGAACATTTCTATAATATAGTATATCCAGATATAATATATTGTGATCTAACCCTCACCATGGTTTTTCCCATTTTAGGTTTTCCATGTAAAAATCTTAGTGTTCATGTGTTATGTGATGTTCTAGATGTTTCATGCTTTCTTTGCTAATATCAGTTGAATGTGCTTTGGTAATTGGATGGCTAATATTTGAATGTTTTAATAGAATATTGATTCACCCCTCTCCCTCTCAGTATTCTGAGTGTTCAACAATTAGTATCAGAGCTTGGATCCCTAGAAAGAGCTTGACTACTTAGGGAAGATCTTGGAGTTTGAACACATGGTTGATAGAAAGTTTCCTATTCCTCTAGAAGAGATTGCTGCTATTGAATACACTAAAGAATATTGCATGCTTGACAAAGATGGAGAACTCAAAACTACTCTTGAAGATCTTGACAAAGTTGAAGGTGAAAAAAAAGATCTAAAGGAAAATTTTAAAGAAGCAAATGAATGCATTAGAAGATTGAGAGAGAAAATCAAGAAGTTCAGTGAAAGGCATAAGGAATTCAATGAACAATTGAAGTGAATGAAGACATCACCGGAATAAAAATGCAAGTTAAAGAAAAGAATAGAGTTGAGGAATGTGTAAATGTAATGGTGAAAAGAAAATATGATGAATGCATGAGGCTTGAACAAGAAGTGGTAAATTTGAGATTAGATTTGGAAAAATCAAGAAGTCACGAAGATAAATTGAAGAAAAGTTCTACAATGTTGGATGAGTTGATTGCAGGTTAGAAAGCATCTAAAGACAAAGGTGGTTTGGGACTTGAAAAAGGTGAAAGCTCAAAAACAGATCAAACACCTAATGCAAAGAAAATCAATGAACCAAATAAGACTAAAGACAAGAATAACAATGACAATATTTGGAATCAAAGAAATGATACCAAAAGACCTGCAATCAGTTAACCAAATGCTCAAAGGTACCCATATTTCAATGGTTTATGTTTCTCTTGCAATAAATTTGGACATAAACCAATGGAATGTAGAAGCAGAATGAACCCGAATGTTATATCTTTCCCTATTCAATTCTTTACATGCAAAAGATTTGGACATAGAGAAAATGAATATAGAAGTCAAATGATGAATGGATATAACAATGGTAGAATGATTCAATCCTTCAATTTTTATTATTATACATGCAATGGATTTGGACACAAAGCTAATTGATGCAAATCTAGAATGAATGGAAAGAATAATGCTCAAAGAAATGTCATATACAACAATTGTAGTAGACCTAGACATTTTGCTAAATTTCATAGAAGCGAAAATACAAGGATAATCCAGTAAAGAAGAATGAACCAATCAAAAAGGTTGATCTAGTTGAAGTAAAGAAGGAAATGAAAAGTATCTGGAGAAAGAAAGAGGATGCTAAGAATAAAGGAGAATCTGTACCACCCTCCAATGCAAATGTTTCCTTCGGAAACTAAGTATAGAGCTATGGATTAGGGGGATCTTTAATGAATATCTTGCATCCCCTACTAGAAAAGAGGCGTTGAAGCCACATCACAAACATATGTGATGATGATCGACATGCATGGTGAATATTGTGGAAGGAAATATGTTAAATGTGGAGATTTATGAAGCTTGGGAAGTTGACTGTGCATACAGTTGTAGGGTTTCCAACTTTACAAATTGAAGCATTTATTGCATAATTTCGGTAGATGAAAGGGTTATAAGAAAATTTGAAAATGAAAATTCATTTCACAAAGCAATCAAAGAGAAGTAGAGCAATAAGAATCAAATTTGAAGTGCAAAAGGTGATTCAGAGCTCAAAGCATCAAAAGCCTAGTTCAACAAAGCAAAGTAAAAGGTATTTAGTGATTCCTGTGTACCCTAGTTTTTTGGTATTGTTGTTTGAAATTAGTTTGAATACACTTTACAATTGCAACATTGAGGGTTGTAGATGTTTCATAGAAACCACAACCTAAGTTCAAAATATATCCCACCAAAGCTATAGAAGATGACCCATTAGGTGCATTTTTGCATATACCTTATGGTTTTTTACCAATTGAGTACATTAGGGCATATATTCATAGTAGCGTGGTTGAACATTCACCCACTAAGTTTGGGGAATTATGGGAAAATGAGTTAATTGGAGAGGATTTCACCCTAAAGCCAGAATACAAACCCCTAGTCAAAAATAAACTAGATGTATGGCAATGGTTTACAAATTTTTTCTATGATAACAAATGGATTAGAATGGCGTTGAGAAAAATTCATGACCAATTTGTGTGGACTGATGGACCTAATATGATAACAAAGGAAGTGGTAAGAGAGATCACTAGTCTATGTTCCACCGGACCCCTCCCAATCCTAAAATCTGCCAAGAACAAGGAATTGATGGAGAAAATAGGTGCCACCTTTGATCAAAGAGCCCTCACTATAAGTCTTATTAGAAACCCTATTGTTAGGTATGCAGCCATGATCATTGGATAAAAAATCTACTACACCAACATAGATAATTTATTTTTTTCCATGACAATCAATGTGGCACACAAAATGGTTGAGAATGGTGTTGATTATGACCTCAGTGATTTTCTTAGGCAATAACTGATGGAGAATTTGAGAGATCAAAAAGAAGTATGTGTTCAAGTATGGCACCTTAGTAATGTTTCTAACTTTCTACTTCTTGAAGGAAGTTCCAATAATTGGAAAGGTTAATTGGTCAAGTACAAGACTTGTTGCACACCAAATAGTAGATTCTATGAGGATCCTTGGAGATGTTAATGCATAGGATGATGCCCTATTTGCTTTCTTTGCAATATTTTAGAGAAGAATGCATGCGAGACAGAGGATTCCAAGAAGTATTGTGGAAAGATATAAAAATGATATCGCTTTCCTAGTTTCCAAAGATTTTTGCATGATGGAGGCAATGGAACCAAGAATAGTTTGGGTTCTAGAATTAGGTTATGAAGTTACAGAAGCAAAACATATTGGTTGCGCAGATGTGTTGTTGAAAAATCCCAAGGATACCACAAAGGAAAGCTATGGGACCTCTGAAGAAAAATCCATGGAATTTCACCTAGAACACGAGAAATTGGTTATGAGGAATAATGTGGACAAGATGGTTGACATATATGCACAAGAATGTGGTTATTCAAAGGAAAGGGTAAGGTAGACTAGAGAAAGATCTAGAGCTAACATAAGTATAGCAAAAGAATCTGAAAGCTCCAAGAGATTTGGTAGAATAGCTACCACATCCTTACATATTGTTGTTGCAAAGAGGAAATCCACAACTAGTCCCCCAGTAAGGGAGAAATCTCCTTCGATAGTTCATGCCACCAAAACATAATCAAAGAAGTCTAGCACCATAGTACCTCATGTTACTTCTACAAGGAGATTCAAGTGAAAGGCCACAAGAGAAAAGGAAATTGGCATCAATATTACTAAAGAGGAAGAAGAAATGGAAGAGGAAGGACCACAACTAGTTTGGAGAGGTAATAAAGATGCTTCACAAGGTGAAGCAAGCACAAAAAGGAAGAAAAATAGCATAATAGATACTAAGAGTGAAGAGGAGGTTGAGAGAGAGAAATTTGCTTTCAAAATTCAAAAGAGGGAAAAAGGAGAAGGAAGCCAATAAGGCTTCTCTAGAGAAGAAGCAAAAATAAAAAAAAAGAAGCCTCTCATAAAATTAAAGAAGCAAAAGCAATCTGAAATGTCTCACACTCCTATGAAGATTGAAGCACTATTCAATAGTATAGTGCAAAATAAAATGCTAAAGGAAACAACAAAACTATCAAACAAATCACATGAGGTAGATAAAGCTACCACAATTGAAGCTATAGTTAGATACATTGTTGTATTTGAGGTAGATATGCATAATATCTAGAAGGATATACTAGATGATTTTTGGAACATTTTGTTGAAAAGAAGAGAGGATGTAATAATGGAACATGAAAGGCTGAAAGATGAAGCCTTAGAAAGAGTTGGTGCTCCCTTGATTGAAGCAGACCGAGCCACATTGACTACCATCTTTAGCAAGGAGCTGAGGAATAAAAAAAAAGTGAATATTCTTATGGGAAAGGATCAAAATTATCCTGATATGATATGAAAAGAATGCAATGACAAGGCCAAGGAGATTGTACAAAAGTTGGGTCTACTCCTGGTAACTAAAGAAGGATTAAATGATGATTCCAATGCTCCAAAATCAAATGTGGTAGGAAATGTGCATACAGATGATGTTCAACATGAGCATGAGATCAATATTGGAGTTACTGATGTAGAGGAATACATAGACAATGCTCCTCTAGATACAAAAGAACCAGTACAAGGAAACGTTGAAGTTGAAAAGGTTGCAGAGGAAGAGACAATGATCAGAGAGGAAACTACAAAGGATAACACCTTTATTCCTCTAGTTACTCATGTTACTACAAAGGACAAGTCCACTCTCCCACCAGTAAAAAATGATCAAGGAAATCCAAAGACATATGTTCCTTCGGAAGACATAGAACAAGACACCGATTAAGGTGATAAACAAGATGTGAATAAAGAACAAGAGCAGGAGAAAGAAGAAAAAATGGGAAGAGAATATGATGGTGAGAAGGAAGGAGATGAAGAAAGGAATGAGGAGAGTGAGCAAGGAAATAAGATAAGGATAAAGGAGAAGAGGAGAAAAAGAATGATGAACACAAAGATAAGGATAAGGCCTCTAGTGAAGAAGATAAGGTGGAGTAAGAAGAGAACACTGAGTCTGGAAAGAATGAAGAAATTGAAGAAACCTTGGAGTTACCTAAGCCTTCCAGTGAATCTTCCTTCGATAATCCCTTGAAAAATATTTTATCTAAGAAATTAAAGTTTCAACTGGTATTTTCATCTCAATAATTGCAGTTGCCCATGAAACAAGTGTATACTTAGACAAAATATCTCCCATACATAAGTTGCAGCTAGGTGATGTGTTTCACACATCTACAAGAAAAGAAATCATTGAAACACACCAAAAGAGTGGTTATTTGATGGATGAAGCTATTAAAGCCTTGCAGGAGATAACCCCCAGAAAAAACATTGATACATCCTTATCTGCAATCGATAACTTCAAGTTCTTGATTGACTCCTTCAAGGAATATACCTCTAGTTTAAAAGGACAAGTTGAAATAGAGGTTGAGATGAGGACTTCAGAAAAGAAGTTGTTGGATATTATAGATAAGTGTACATCTGCACACAACATAGTTGAAGAGTGTTTGAAGGATGTGCAAGCATGTGAAGAAGAGGAAAAAACATTGTTTTTGTATTGCATGAAGTGGTCGGATGTCACACAAAGCATAAAGGATGAAATGGACTCAATTGATTCATAGATAAGCAATGCATCAAGTGCCTATGATCCGGAACTAGACAAAGATGATCATATTTGATCTGCCATAGCAGATTTGTGTGACAAATTCTTTGTTGGAAGGATCAAGAACATCTTATTATACAACTTTGTGTTGTCATTGACGCCACCATGTTATTGTTAGTGATCCAAATCTGCACCCTAATGCCAAGCTGTGAATGAACTTAGCAGGTTTGGATGTAACATGGGACTACTTTCAGGTTGTGGGTGTCCTATTTGAAAGCAGACCTCCAAATTATGGGTTGGATCCCCTTTTGATGCCACCTAACTACTGATTTCTAAGGTAAAGGGTAAGAAATGCATGAAAGATGAACATAAACTGAAAATACCTAAGGTGATACACCAAAACTAACTGGGACCTAATAACAACCTATCACATTCAAATCAATATCACAAAACTTTGTTTACACAACTCACTTCCATATGCATTTCACATAAATAATTTATAAGAAGGTTTTTAAATAGGACTTTAGAAGGAAAAAAAATGTCTCACAATTAACAGCACTATTGACTAACACAACTTATAACCTGTTAACATGCATTTTTTGCTAAACAGATGCCTAAACATGAGACAATTTTGCAAGGAAAGATAAATTTCACAAGACAAACTGATCAATCACTAACAACATACCATGAAACATGAAATGAGAAGGTAAAATATGCTATTATACTGATTCAAAGTTACTCACTATATAACAGTCCATCTGAGTTACAATATTACTTCATGCTGAAAAATAACTCCAAAAGATAAAGCTATCACTCTGTTGGAAAGAAAGAACTCCCTCTGAAATTCCAAAATAAAGATACTTAAGCAAAACCCATCAAATCCCCTCACACATGTCCATCTAGAAGGTTCTAGTCGGATGCAGCAATGAGGCCAAAAAAGAACCTTCTAAAGTCACTCTAAAAAGTCCTCCAAACAGTCAAAGGTCAAGCCAAGACCATAGTCATGCCAAAAGTGTGACAAAACAACCTCCAAAATAGCACATGTTTCTCCAAAACAGTCAAATGCTCCACTCACACACTCTCATGTCTACAAGTCATCATTTTGTCTCCCAGCCTTCACCCATGCAATATGTGTGTTTTGAAAACACAAGATTCCAAAGAAAATCATTAAAGATAATAACTTGATTAAGTGCTTCATAATACACCACTTAATCAAGTTATTTTACATTTTAAAGAAAAATACAAGAGGGCCCCACCACCTCTTTGAATTACATTACATTTGCATTAAAAAGACATAATAAAAGTGATTTGCAAATCACTTAAATGATATCTTTATATTTTGAAATAAGATGCAAAATATAATGAAATATCAAAATGCTTTCAAAAGCATTAAACAAGGTCAAAAAAAACGTCCAATGCACTTGATCATTTCCACTTACCTCATTCTGCATTTCAAGGCCACACATGGTCAACATTCTGATTTTCAAAGGGCAAAACAAAGGTTCAAATTACATCCTATGCGGCATAAAAGGCTTCCACACTTCTTGGAAGGCATATCACATGACCAAAGGTTAGAGTAATACATGTGGGACTTAGCACATTTTACATGTCTCATATTTTCAAGGACTTAACAAATTTTTGACAAGGCAAAAAGACATAAGGCATGAAATGCCTAAGTCATGGCATTCGACCCCCACTTCACAATTAAATGTGTTTCATTTTTTTTTAAATGGGAAAAATCCCATTAGCCACCAAGTAATAGGGTCAAACCCTAAATAACAAAAGGAAAAAACAAAGGCAAAAAGCCCTCATTTCACCATCGAGCATTCTAGAGAATAATATGCTATAGCCATGAGGGTTTCAAGCCTGCACAAAAAATGGTGTTTTTTGGCCGATTCTAACTAGTTATTGATGAAATATTGCATGGAATCATAGGTAAATGCATTTTTTCATATCAAAACTGTGTTTTTTCACCTTTTTGGAGCCATCTCATGCATTTTAGGCCGTGGCCTGTAGAGTATTTGTAATCATTTTGCTTCAATTTTTTCCTATGTTGTTGTTCATGCCTCCTTAGCCACCATTGGTTTAATTCTGAAGCTCAAAAAGGAGCTTGAATGGAAGCATCCTGCACAAAAGTGCCTTGAATATTGCAAGAAAACAAAACCTTCAGGTAAGCATTTTACCAGTCTTGATCCTCTTCTTCATTAGCTCAACTAGAAGCTTTTCCATTATCAATGTGAAGTAAAACTAGCTTTCTCTGTATTTGGAGTTGAAAATAAGGAACCCCAAGTTTCCTTTTTGGTTTTTTTATGAAGAAAACTCAACCTTTTGGCCGCAACCATGAAAAGAGAATAGGGTTTTTTTTAAGTATTTCTCTTCTCCTCTCAGAAAGACAACCTCAATCCACTCTTTTCAAAAAAATTGTGTTTCATTTTTAAAAACAAAACAAAACCAGCTCAGTTTTTGATGCATTTGTAAAAAAAGGAATTTCTCTTTCTGTAGAATAAACATGACATTATTTCTTTCAATATTACTGTATTTTTGTAATTTCTAGCCAAACTCCAAGTGGGTTTGTTGAACTTGTAGAAAACTTGTAATTTCTTTAAAAAACCCCAAGTGGGTTTTGTGCTTTGAAGAATAAAGACCCAGATTTGGGCCACGGCCATAAGAGAACTTGGTCTTGAATGTTATTATTTTTCTAAAAATAAACTCACTATTATTCCTTGTATTCACTTCTCAGTTTTGTTTGTACATAAAATAATCGAAATGCTTTTGATTTTCCTGTATATTTTGTTGTTGCTACCTTTAACTAGTATTTCATTGAAAATAATTGGTTCACCATTTTTGTTTTATTTATGTTTGTGTAGCAATGAGACAAAGTTTGCAAAAATGATATTTTATGATGCTAATAAATTATGGGGCATATATGTTGGAATAACACAAACCTCATCTGTTAGAAGAAAACCCCATGCCCTGAATATGTTCATGATAAGGAAAAACCTAACTTTGTCACTATGAGTTTACCTATCTCCATGTTGAGACCATTATAAGAATCTTTATTAACAACAAAGAAAGACCTATCCCATGTTCAAACTCACCTTTCTTTTCAATGTTATAGATTGTTGATCTATCCTGGCAATCAAAATGTGATTGCATGACCATAGCATTCAAGCATATGTCTATGTGTCTTGATTTATAATCTAGATCCTTCAAGCACAAATGAAGAGCTACTTGACATAGACAAAATCCAGGTGCCAATTGAAAATAAGTAACCTTTGATAGACAATTATGGTCATTGTCTAAACAGGATGCAATTTTGACTTCCATCGATGGTGCAGACCTCTGTATCCTCAATATACTATTGTAACAGTCTTCAAAACTTTAGGGAACTGCACTTAAAATCTATGTACACAACCATTTCATGTATTCATAGGACTATCATTTAAAGATGTGCATAGGACAGTTTTGAATATGATGAATTTTCTTTGTATTCTCTGCCAATGAACAATCCTTTATAATGCATGCCTTGTCATATCGAACTGCTATCAAACATAGTTATTAAAGTGATTTGACAATGTCTACACTAGTACCTTTTGATCGTATTCTTTGTACTCTCCTCAAGGACCATCCAGCTTTATTGCCTCTAGTTTTTGTCATTTTGTGGACATTTGTGTTCAAAATGAGAAACCCCCTTTATAGGAAAAACACATCTATCTCAAGGTGATGCACACACACACAACACTCCAGTGCCTTCCTGAGAGTCTTCAGACCAAAACTTTGTTTGCTTGCATGATCTTACATAATTTCTCTTGAAGTCAATGACTCATCTTCACTTTGATACTTTTGCTTTAGTCTCCATCGAAGGTGAAAGGTTGATCATGTTGTTTGAACTTGTTAGCTCCATTGGTGCTGCATTTTGAAATACATTTTCCCTTTCAATGATAAAACTACAGTCTTTTGTTTCATTTCTCTTTTTTTTTGTAACCTTGCTTACTATGCTTATATCTTTGTAACCATTGACTGCCCCTTCATGAGATGTAGCATGCATCTTCCTTTCTTTATCTACCCCAATCCTCATGATTTCCACTATAGCTGCTTGTTGTTCCACATGTTTTCTACCTGGTTTCCACCACAATTGCTTACCTTTTGATCATCTGTAACACATAACATTGTCTCCTCATCTTCATCCTAGTGGGAAGACACATGTCACCTATGTTGGTGACATGAAAGCTCACCATCCTATGTGATGTGTGGTTTTCCAATAGGGTTAAGGTAGGAGAGACTTGACAATACTTTGGATTGTTCCCTCTTGCTACCCCATTTGTTTCATGATGATTTCAGGCATGCCTTGATTTCTCCTTCATTATTTAAGAGATGCATAATTGAACTTGATGCATCTATGATTGAACATGATGCATCTCTGAAATCGCTTCTTTTTATAAAATGGATCATGGATCCACTTAAGATGATTGAAAGACATGTCCAGCAAAATGTACCTTCCTTTCGACATGATAGCAGCCATATGACTAATGCATTATAAAAGATAAAGTATAAACTCTTGACAGCTCAAATTATATGTTGCATCTTTTGAATCTGATAATGAAAGTTGATCAAGTGGTGTAATTCCATATTGATTTAATGCATTAATAGCATGTATATCTTTGATCAAGTTGCTCAATTTCTTATTCCTCTTAAAACATCAGAAGGCAACATGTTGAGCTCTACCCTTGTGGGAGTCACATTTACCCCACATGTTGTAATTAGTTGAATTAGAACAGTAACAAGACTTGTCTTGTATCTGCATAAGGAACAAACAGTTAGATAAACAAAGCATATCATAGGTGTGTTTGATCACTTCTTTCTCATTTTCAAGGACACCTATGGTATGCTACTTATTTAATGCATCTAGAGATCAGTTTATACATGCATAGGTGAATGTTCATGTAAGGTTTGAGATATTTCATTGCTTAGAGAATTGCTCTAACATCATTGTTATTGCCAAATGCAGGAACTAGGAGCACTGTGGAGCTAGGAAAGACACAAGTAGCTTGGGGGCAGCAGCAAGACAAGATGACACATCCAAAACCAGTCATTCTCATGCAATGACTGGTCTCTCTCCTTATATGCACATTTGTATTTGTTTACTTATTCATGTATATGCTCTTCTTTATTTTCATTGAATAAGTAAAGTTAGTCCCTTGGCTTGTGAGGGACGTGTACACTTTCATGATTATCAATAAAGATTACATTTGTAACACATATGGTTCTCTTTCTCATTTGTTGTAATTGCAACATTGGAATAAAATGTAATTTGTTTCTTTGGAAATCCCTTTCATGCATATTGATGACTTAGCAAACTATAGTTTATCTTTTAAATGTTTAAACAAAAAACATAAAAATAATAAACACTAAGTTACCTGATTTCAACTGAAAGCTAAAAATTAGGTAACAGCTATATAATTTGTAACTGCAAGTTTAAGTTCAAGCTTGATCTGATATTCTAAACCAGTATGCAATTATTATCCTCTAGTATTTTAGTCTACAATCCTCCACTGATGATTATCTTTACTTGTGGTTTTTGGAAATGGTTCTTGGTTGTTGGAAGCTTGTAAGTTCATAATCTCATGTGCACAGGTGCTTGTATGGTGAGTTGGCATTATTTTGTTGTTTTTTGTTATTAGGTCTATCTTTGGCCAACCTAATCTATAGTTGATATTGTTATGGATTAATTTTGTGTTGTGGATGTATGTGTGACCTATCTTAGGTCCATGTTGACATGTTGTAGCATGTTGCACATTTGAATTCTTTTTGGAAAGGTTTTGTACAAGCTTGAAGCTGACAGTTGATCTTTTTGGTGAATAAGGGTTGCATCTAATTAGGTCGACCTAATTGATGCTTGCGGATGAATCAACTATATATATTGGATAGTTTTGATATTTTTGGTGTGAAGTGTGTGAAGATAGACAAGTATGTGAAGATGATGAAGTTTGCAAAGTCATTTTACTGAGCATCAAAGCAACTGAATCAACACTTTTTAGGTGTATCTTTATCAGCTCATTTTCTGGTTGTAAGCCATTTTGTTATTGTATCTTTTGTAGACAGTGAGCCTCCCATTTTGGACAATGAGTCTTGGCAATGAGCCACCCTTTGTAATATCTTATAACCAGTTATACTATATTGTGAGATAATCCTCACTGTGGTTTTTCCCATTTTGGGTTTTCCATGTAAAAATCTCGGTATTCATGTGTTGTGTGATTTTATGTTCTATTAACGCTCTTACTCATTTTTTTTGTTATATGAATTGGAGTAATTAGATGGTGTTTGTTCAATGAGTTTAAGAAGATACCAATTCACCCCCTTCTCAGTATCTTGGGTATTCAACAATTGGTATCAAAGCTTGGTTCCTCTGAAGAAGCCTAACAACTTGAGGAAGATCTTGAAGATTGAGCAAATGGATGATAAAGAAGAATTTTAGGTTGCACTTGAACATCTTGACAAGGCTGAAAATGAAAATAGAGATTTGAAAGAAAATCTTGATGAGGAAAATGAATGCATCCGAAAATTGAAAGAACGATTGAAGAAATTCAAAGTAAGACATAGAGAAGTGAGTGAGCAATTAAAACAAGCAAATGAAGAGATCACTAGATTGAAGGTGCAAGTGGAGGAAAAGAAGAGAATTGAAGATTGTCTAATATAGTGGTGCAAAGCAAGTCTGATGAATGCACAAGACTTGAACAAGAAGTGCTAAACCTAAAAGCAGATCTAGAAAAAGAAAAACTCTATGAAGATAAGTTCAAAACAAGCTCCACCAAGCTTGATGAGTTGATTCCAGGGCATAAACCAACTAAAGACAAAGGTGGTTTGGGAATTGAAGCAGGTGAAAGTTCTAAGGCTATGCAGACCTCAAGCACAATGGATAATCAAAAGACTCAAGTTAAAGGAAAACATACAATAAATCCAATAAACTTTTCTAGAAGACCGCCTATCAAACAGCCAAATGCTCAAAGGTACCCATATTTCAATGGTTTTTGCTTTTCATGCAATAAATTTGGTCACAAGGCAATGGAATGTAGAAGTAGAATAAACCAGTATGCTAGTTCATTCTCTGAAAAATGTTTTGCATGTAAGAAAGTTGGACATAGAGATAATGAATGTAGAACTCAGATGATGACTTGGTTTAATGGAGGTAGAATGAATCAATCATTTGTTGGCTACTGGTATACATGTAATAATTTTAGACACAAATAAAATCGGTGCAGATCAAGGGTTAATGGAGGTCAAAAAAATTAGAAAAATGTTGTTTGCTACAACTGCAACAAACCCAAACACATTTCAAGAATATGCAAAAGTAAAGGGGGAAAATTTTTGATTCAGTAAAGAAGAATGAACCTATGAAGAAAATTGACAAGAATGAGGTTAAGCAAGAAATGAACATGATTTGGAAGAAGAAAGAAGAGCTAGAAACATCAAATTTTTTTGTGCCCCCATCCAGTGCAGACAATTCCTCTGACAATAAGATCCAGCATGAGCTTAGGGGGAGCATTAACGGAAATTGTTCAACCCCCCTAAATATTTGGTGTGTCAGACCCTAGCACAAAGGTATGCTATAGAGAATGAATAAACATAGGTTATGCAAAAGGAGTTGAAAGAAAATTTGCAAGCATGATCATTTGCGGAGCAAATTAGGGTTTTTTGTGCAAAGAAGAAGGTTTTGTCAGCTTTTTGAATTCTGTCGCATTTAATGTGAATTAGGGAAGATCATTGATTTATAAAATGAATTTGTAAGGCATTTTGATCACTTGTGAATTTGAATAAAGTGAAGAGCAATTTGGAGCATTCTTGAGGCGATTTGAAGAGTGGGCTATGTAAACCCTAGTTCTAGTTTTTGTGAAAGAAAGAGGTATTTTACTCTTCTAAGTTGTGGGTTTGTGTGAATTTTCTTTCTAAAATAATTTGAGCTTGATTTGTGGAGAAACAGAAACTCATGTACTCATTAGTGTGTCAGAAATACCTATACCTTCCTATAAGAAGTATTCCATGAAGGTTTCTGAAGACAGCCCTCTGGGCGCATTCTCGTTGATTCCTCATAGTGTTATGCCCACTAAAGACACTAGAATGTACATCCATGTTAAGACTAAGGAATACAATCATGGAAAATTGATAGATATATGGCAGAATGAGCTCACCAGGGATGATTTCTTGATAAAACCTGAGTATGCAAATATTGTTGCGAAGAAGTTGGATCGATGGAATTACTTTCCTAACTTTAGCACCACTGTTGATGATAAATATGTTAAACCATCCCTTAGTAGAATGCATGATAAATTCTTGAAGACTGAAAAACCTCACCTTATAACCAAGGAAGTGATTAAGGCTATTGTGATACCGGAACAGTACCAGTGTTGAAGTCTATGAAGAATGAAGTAGTGATGGAACTCATCGGTGCTACATTTGATAGAAGGGCTCTTGCTACAAAGCCTATTACCAATCCTGCTATGAAGTGTGCAACTATAATGGTCGGACACAAGATCTACTTCACAAATAGAGAAAATTTTGTGTATGCTATAACTATATACACCAGATATGACATGGCAGCTAATGGTGTTGAATATGATCTCTGTGAACTTCTCCAGCAGCAGTTTTTTGAAAATCTAAAAATGACAAGGGAGAAGAAATATGATTTTAAGTTTGGTTCCCTGATTGTGTGTTTGTTATTCTACTTTCTTAAAAGACTTCCCAAAAGAGATGGTGTGGTGATTTGGGATACATCAAGACCGGTTGCACATCATTTTTTTATTACATGCACAGTTTGGGTGATTTGAAGAGTCGAGATAATGCCATGATAGCATTCTTTGTTGTATTCAAGAGCAACATGAATGAAAGATAAAGGATTCCTAGGAAAGTTGTTGAGAAGTACAAGAATGATATCATATTTCATGTCTCCTCTGATGAGTGCATGATTGAAGTTGTTGAACCCTAGACTGTCTGGATACAACCATTGGGTTATGAGATTATAGAGGATGAATTTGAAGGCTATGTGCAAGTATTTTAAAAATTCCTAAAGATACCAATGAACCTAGAGTGGGTACATATGAGGAAAAATCTATGGAAGTATGCATGGAGCATAGGAAGCCTATGATAAGAAAGAAGGTAGATGAAGTGATTAAGAAGGTTAGCTTCACTGATGAATAGATTGCACAAGGTAGAGCCATGGGAGAGAAAATGGCTAGAGAATCATTAGGACTAAGGAGATCCAATAGGACTACTCCTTCAAAACCAACTGCAGCTCATGTAGTGAAGGTAGAGCCCAGTGCTCCTGGTAAAGGAAAAGGCTCGGATCCTCCCAGACCTAATACAAGATCTAGAAAGAGGAAAGAGACTCCTCCGGTGGCACTAGACAAGAGAGGAAAGAAGGAAAAGGAAACAAGAGAGAAAAACCTCAGCATCACTAAAGAACAAGAAGAAGAGGAGGAAGACCCTACAGCAAAATTGGTAAGAAAGAAGAGAGGAAGCATGTCCTCTAGTGAAGGTGCTTCACAAGAAGCAAGTGTTGGCAGTAAAAGATATCATTTTGTGTCATCCTTTGAAGAATATGAAGAACATGGTTTTGGTTTTCATCTGCACACCAAACCGGAATCAAAGAAGGAAAAAGTGTCAGAAGAGGCATCTCCAAACTAAGAAGAACAAAAGGCCTCACTGGTAAGACCTAGTTCTCCTCTTAGATTAGAATCTTTGGTTAATAGCTTGATACATTTTGAAGATATGTTGCAACCTACTATAGAAATTTATGATCAAGTAGGTAGAGAGGACAGAAAAACATTAATTTTGGCTATTATTTGGTATGTCATTACTTTGGAAGTCAGTTGGGATTATGTCAAGAACAATGTTCCTGAGAAATTGTGGGAATCCCTAATGAAAAGAAGATCAAAGGCTATTGATTTGGAAGAGAAGATCAGAAATGATGCATTTGAGAAAATTGGGTCCTCTTTGACCCCAAATGATTTGGAAACTCTGAAGAAGGTATGCTCAAAGATGTTTCGGATGAAGAAAACAGTAAATACTTCGATGACAAAGGATGAGAAGAAAATAAAGAAAATAAGGAAAGAAACTGCATAAGCCATCAGTGGTATGGCTAAAAAATATGGTATGTTTGGTGCACTCCCATCCGGTTCTGCACCTAAATTAGGAGAAGAAGTTTCTGCAAAGGTTAAGGAAGACATCCCTCTGGATACAAGTGATTCAAATATCCTTACAAAAACAAATGATACAGATATCCCTTTGGATATAGGTGTTTCAAATGATCCTCCAGAGATAGAGAGATAGAATGAGGAAGAATTTGAACCAGAGAATCATGATGTTGTCCCTCTTGAGCTAGATGAAGGTGAAAAAGATAAAGATAGAGGAGAAAAAGGTAAAGATGAGGTGAAAGAAAAGAAGAGAAGGTAGAGGAAGAAGAAAGAAATGGGGAATCTTCCAGGAAGAATGAAGAAGATCAAAGGAAAGTTGTAGATTCACAAAGATCCCCTAGAGAATCCTCCTCCGGCAATGATGTTTGGAAAGGCTTGTTATCCAAGTGGATTAGGTTCCAACCGGTAATTCCTCTAAAACTTCTACAACTCCCCCTGATTCAAGGTAGTGTGGACTTGGATAAGATTTCTTTTGTTCAGAAGTTGGTGTTAGGGGATGCATTGCATGCATTTGGAAGAAGATAAATTCTAGAAACACATCAGAAGGGGACAAAGGTTATTGATTATGCTCTCAAATCTTTGTAGGAGGCCACCCCCAGTACATCAATGGATACATCTCTCACTCCGATAGAGAATCTGAAACTTCTATTGGACTCCTTTAAGGAGTATTCCTCCAAACTTGGTGAGAAGACAAGGAAAGAGATTGAGGAAAATTTGGTAGAGAAAAGGCTTTTGGCACTTCATGATAAGTGTTCTCTAGCACACACCAATGTGAAAAAGAGTCTAGAATTTGTGCAGGCTTGTGAGTCTGAAGAAAATGCTATATTTGCTTACTGCATAAAGTGGACAAATGCCACTCAGAATATCAAAGATATCATGGACTCCATTGAGTCCCAATTGTCAGTTGTTTCTAGTACATACAATGCATCTAAGGACAAAGATAAAATGACCTAGAATGCTATCTCTACTCATAGGGAGAAATTCTTTTATCTTTAGAAGTAGAAGGAAGATATCATCAGAAGATTCGGTCAATTGGTTGACCTTGTGAGAATGGAGTACACTCCTGTAGCCAATGCTTTGGAAAATGCAAAGAAATTAGAAAAGATCAATCTGACTCCAGGTACTCCAGCTGATGCAGAAGAAAGTTTGATGGAATTGGAATCTCTAAACAGAATGCTAATATCTGCTAAGAAGAGTTGGGAGAATAGTAAGATAGCTTGGCAAGGTATTCTTAAGGAGCTTCAAGGATCGCCATCCTCTGGGTAAAGCTTTTCAATTTTCTTTTTTTTTTTGGACCACCCTTTGTCCTTGATGTCAAAGGGGGAGTGAAGGTCATGAAGAGAAAAGGAGAGTGTTTTGTACATAGGAGGTTTGTAAATTATTTTGGCACATGTTGTCATCAATGACAAAGGGGGAGATTGTTGGAAGGATGAATAATAAAATCTTATTATACAACTTTGTATTGTCATTGATGTCACCATGTTATATGAGTTGCAACTGCAAGTTTAAGTTCAAGCTTGATCTGGTATTCTGAACCAGTATGCAGTTAGTATCCTCCAGTATTTTGGTCTGCAATCCTCTGTTGATGATTATATTTACTTGCAATTTTGGGAAATGGTTCTTGGTTGTTGGAATCTTGTAAGTTCAGAATCTCATGTGCATAGGTGCTCGCATGGTGAGTTGGAATTATTTT
Organism: Sequoia sempervirens; assembly: GCA_007258455.2. NCBI lineage: Eukaryota > Viridiplantae > Streptophyta > Pinopsida > Cupressales > Cupressaceae > Sequoia > Sequoia sempervirens. Next base: position 308,955,762 of record VDFB02105785.1, on the reverse strand, counting down.
ATTGTTTATTGTTATTAGGTCTATCTCTAGTCGACCTAATGTATAGTTGATATTGTAATGGATTAATTTTATGTTGTGGATGTATGTGTGACCTATCTTAGGTCCATGCCCACATGTTGTAGTGTGTTGCACATTTGAATTGTTTTTGGAAAGGTTTTGTACAAGCTTGAAGCCAGTAGTTGATCTTTTTGGTGAATAAGGGTTGCATCTAATTAGGCTGACCTAATTGATGCTTGTGGATGAGTCAGCTATATATATTGGATAGTTTTGAGATTTTTGGTATGAAGTGTGTGAAGATATACAAGTATGCAAAGATAATGAAGTGTGCAAAGTCAATTTACTGAGCATCAAAGGAACCGAATCAACACTTGTTAGGTGTATCTTTATCAGTTCATTTTCTTGCTACAAGCCATTTTGTTATTGTATCTTTTGTAGGCGGTGAGCCTCCCATTTTGGACAGTGAGTCCTAGAAGTGAGCCACCCTTTTTAATATCTTATAACCAGTTATACTATATTGTGAGCTAATCCTCACTATGGTTTTTCCCATTTTGGGTTTTCCACGTAAAAAATTTGGTGTTCATGTGTGGTGTGCTTTTATGTTATGTTAATGCTCTTGCTCATTTTTTATGTTATATGCATTGGAGTAATTGGATGGTGTTTTTTCAATGAGTTTAAGAAGATACTGATTCACCCACCCTCTCAGTATCTTGGGTATTCAACATTCTTTACTCTGCAGAGCTAGAAGGAAGACATAATCAAGAAGTTTGGAAAGTTAAGGGACTTGCTGAAGAAAGAGCATATACATGTCTCAAGTTCCCTTGCCAGTACAGATAATATTTCAAAGCTAAAACTCACTCCCAGTGCTCTGGAACAAGGAGAGGAAACATTGATGGAGCTTGAGTCATAATATAGAATGCTTGTAGCAGTGAAGAAAATTTGGGAAGAAGGTAAATCTACTTGGCAAGCCATTCTACAAAAGCTTCAGGGGTTAACATCTTTAGGTTGAACATTTCTATTCTTATGCATTTTTCAATTTTTTAAGTTTACAAATTATTTTGTAAATATGCGGATGATATAGAAGTTTTGGTTAACTTCCTAAGGGGATTCAATACATTCATTTAGTTTTGTACACATGTTTGAGGGAGAGCATACAAAGTGTTGGTACCAGTACACCCTTTTTCCATTGATGTCAAAGGGGGAGAGATACTTAGAGATTGGAACATGTGAAAGGGGGAGAGAAAATTACAAGGAGAGTTTTTGGAGAGAGCTCAGTTTTGGAGTACATGTTGCCATCAATGACAAAGGGGGATATTTTTGGAAGTTTGAGGAGATTTTCATGATGATTTAGTTTGGCAACATGACCATGGTATATACATAGTTTATGATATAGTGTTTTCATTGATGTCAACATTGTTATGGATCATCCTAGCATGGTTTTGAGATGTTTCTAAAGATATTTGTACAAAATAAATTGTTCTATAAGTATATCTACATAGAAATTTGACTAAGTATCAAACTTGTTGGTACAGTGGCCCAGTGCATCATTTTTTGGGTCCACACTACTCCTCAAATGAAGATACCTCTTTTTGGTTCTAATAGGAATTTGGTGAACATCAAATGCATCTAAATTCAAGAGATTTTGTTGTTTGGTGAAGTATTCTAGAATTTTTGAATGATAGAGTTTGATCTGGTGTATTACAATCATTTTTTGTACAATGTGTCGGTGTGGGAGATTCTGCACTCCTCTGCAAATGAGTATTTCATGTTGTGATGTTGAATACAAGCTTCTAGATGTCAGTTGAGTAGGAATTCCAAATGGCATTGTGTTTTGAACTCCAAGTATGGCGAATTGGGTAAATAGATGAAGGTTTTTGTGTTTAGATCTTATTTGGGGCTGACCTAACATGTTTGGTGTTTTATAAAGGATTAATATGTGTTGCAATCCTATGTGGGATCTAATATAGGTTCATCCTGACCTATCTTAAGGAGATTTGATTTTGATTTAAGGTGTAAAGTGTGGATGAAATATTTTGAGGATGACAAGCTCAATTTTGTGTGTTGCATCCAATTAGGGCAACCTAATTGATGCTACACTTGATGTGGATATATATAGTAGATTTATTTTAGTGTTTTATGATGATGAGAAAATGAGTGGGATAGATGACATGTATGGTGTACCACCTACATGTGTGTAATGTGAACTTGATCAGAGTCATGCAAATTGTGTGTGAATATAAAGCAGAGCAGACCATTGATCCAAATTAGTGTGAAATTTGATATTGTACCTCATTGGAACTGTAATCCAACATACTATAGATGCAATTTTAATAGTTCAAATAGGATGTGAAGCCACCCCTTCTTTCCTCTATCTCATTCTCTATGGATAGTGAGTCCAACTGTAGTGAGCATTTATGTAATATACTATATCTAGATATAATATATTGTGAGCTAACCCTCACCGTGGTTTTTCCCATTTTGGGGTTTCCATGTAAAATTCTTGGTGTTCCTGTGTTATGTGATGTTGTGGATGTTTCATGATTTCTTTGTTAATATAAATTGAATGTGCTTTAGTAATTGGATGGATAATATTTGAATGGTTTAATAGAATATTGATACAACCCCCTCTCAGTATTCCAAGTGTTCAGCACTAGAGATGATAATTAGGTGCATAATTAAAATTAATACATATTTAATCTAGATGTTAGAAATTATTTAAACCATAAAACATATATAAAACACGAGATCTAAGATGTTCTAACTTGTATGCATAAAACATAAAACCTCGTAAATCAATTAATGTTTACATACATGTAAAACATATAAGTGCATATAACAAATACTATATGTGTGCATAAAACATGTGAAATCACAATAAGAACGAACATCAAAAGATATAATGTACACATGTAAACATCTAAAACAACTCAAAAATGAGGATGTCTAATATGTCTTCAAATAGATTAATCCACCTCACTGTGTGTCAAGCCCTGTCCCACTCCCTGTCCTGATCCATGTCTTGATCCCTATCTCAATCTTTATCCTGATCCTTGTCCCTAGCCCTGCACAAGAAAGTACATGCATTTTTATATAAATTTAATACATTTATTATAATTTTCTTATATTTAATTCAATGCACATGTGTATATATAAACTTAGAAAACTTGTGTACTTTCAATGTGTGAATATACAGTAAATACTATAAATACCTCATTATGATGCATAGGATCACCAACATGCTACAAATATCCAAAGCCTGGAAAAATAGTATCATACTCCTAGAAATTTTCAAGTACATGATTTCAATCAAGAGTTAGAACTAGTTTAAAATCAATTTAAAATAATTTTATGTGAATTTTTTGAATAATATATATATAAATTATTTGTACCTGCACTACAATATGGAGGAATCTATCAATCCCACTATTCTCAAAAGAATGTATGGACATGGGGACACTTGTATATGGTACAATGTCAATACCAAAAATAAGTGTGATATATATGCTAGACACAAAATCAAGTGCAATAACCTCAACCTGATCTAGGACATGCTGAGGGGGGAAAGTTTCATGATCAATATGAACATGTTGAAGGGGGTTGTAGGATGATCTAGAATATCTTGATGTCCCCATGTACTTTGTGAATTTTTCTTTCCCTAGCTCCTTTTTCTAGCATAATTTCATCTAATATGTGTCGACATAGCATCTAGAGGGGTCCCATACTCCTCACTAATAAACAAGCATGCTACTGGTAAATCATTGATGGAGCATACACACACATTACACATAGTCGTGTCACTCGTATGTGTCACATCATATGATGATGGTAGATCAACACGAATGTAGGGATCATAACTGCTAGATGTAGCCTCAATGTGAGGAAGGCTAATCTATGGACATAATAAATATCTACCAACATGATCAGATGATATCAAATTAGTTTGAGTAGCAATAGTTGAAATATTTTCAAAAATCTCACATCTAGTAGGGGTGATTGTTGGCTCTATTGTTGCTACTAGTTCCAAATATCTTGGAATAACCAAAAGATTTGGACTAGCTAATTCCCTCTTAATGACAGGTGGTGGCAACTCTAGTCATCTAAATTGAGGGTTTTCAATAAACCTCCCTCCCCCCTATCCAACATGTTGAGGAAAAGATGTATAATCCACATCTAGTTGTAAATAAAACTCGACATATAATTGTTTTTAAAAATAGAGTGACAACTCATCATTATGAGGCCATATGTGATGTGTTTCCAACCATCTAGGATAAATAAAAGGAGCCATAAGTTGGTTTGCACACATAGTGACTACATAGCCTCTCACTCTATCTCATCCCTGATAAAATTAGAACATGTTATGAACTCTATCTAATGAAACTCTCTTGGAAATGGATGATCATTTCTCATGGCCAGTAACACTCCTAGAAAGGAAAAGATAAAACTACTCAATTCTAATCTCATCATACGGATTGTATGATCGAATGAGTCTAATCATACATGTAATCTCATCCCTAATAATAACTAACCTATCTCTATTTGACAAGTTTGAGGTGTTATGTATTGTTTTCTCTAAACATCTCAAGGAAACATCTCCTAATGGTTTCATCATATAGAGTAGACCTAGAATGAGTCTACTCATCAAGTTGAATAGAATTATGACAAGTCAGATCTATTGGCAACACAAGGGTAGACAACTGAGAGGGGGGGTGAATCAGTTGTCTCATAAATTTAAACTTAAAAAACTTATTAACCTTATTCTCAGATCTGATAAATAACCATGAAAGCATAAACCATCAACACATCAAAAATACACATAACACCAAGATTTTTTATGTGGAAACCCTATTAGGGGAAAAACCATGGTGGAGGTTAGTCCATAAGATTATACCCTGTTAAAAGTATAAAAGAAATGCAAATTGGGAATGCACATGCATTCAGGCGCACTACCTAGAGCTCACTGCTCAATTACAAAAGGAAGACTCACTGTCTTACAAAAAGATTTGGATTACATCCACAAGATTTTGAACTGAGAAAATAGCATCTACTAATGCTTGATTATAGTTCTGGTTAAGCACATGAACACTTCTTCACACTTTGCCCACTTTTCTTCACACTTTGCTTCTACCTTCGAATGATTGGGACATTATTCACACATCTCATATGCACGCCACTTCAAATGGAATAAATAATCACTCATATATATCCACAACAAGAGATTACATTGCTACATGTCGGCCTCAACAAAATAATAAAACATATGCAAACTGTCGGCCCAAAATAATAAATAATTTTCAATGTGAATCAACCAATGTCAGCCACAACATAGTGAAGACCCAAAACAAAATACTTAAACACAAAAACACTTCAAACAATTATTCCTCGAAGATCCACAACACGCTACAACACCATGTCAGCCAAGAACATGAAAAACATGAACACGCAAAAGAAAAACTCTAATTGTGAGCACAATGATCAATGCATACGTGCAACATAGATAGAGCACGATCTAGAAACATCCACAAATATCATGAATCACCATAGAAGCATTCGCAACAACTGAACTCACTAGAATCACATCATCTTCATTCAGGAACACCAACTGAAGCAACATAATGACTGTCAGAACACAAATGCTCATAACTCGATCAAATCTTCATGCGGATCTCTAAACCTTAACATGGATAAACTAGATATACTCGACAACAAACCCTTTAATCCACAACCACTAATCATCAATGTACTGAGCTAACCAACCAACTGAACTTCACTTCACCATTGACAACCTGCAACTTACTTTATTACAATTTTCTCAATATCCTCGACATATACAACTTCTAATGACTTCAGGGCCAATAGTGTTGACATCAATGACAACCACATATCGAGTAGCTTTCTCCCGGATAATTCCTGAGTTTTTTCACACTTGACTCTTACTCCCCGGATAATTCACAATTTTTCACATGACTCTTCTCCCCAGCATCAATGACAAAAGATTTATCTTTTCTCCACACGAGCTCTGAACCACATATCTGAACATCTAACTACTCCCCCTGAGTAGTAGCCACCACAACATCAATTTGAATCAAGATATGACTATGAAATGCACGGACTGATTCAAGTTAATGCATCTTAGTTCTGTTTAGGAGGGGTAATCACCCCTAGCTTCCCTCTAAGATACTCAAAAGTTTCCTTAGGCAAAGGCTTTGTAAAGATACCTGCAATTTGTTCCTTAGTAGGAACATACTCCAATCTGACTTTCTTTTCACTCACCTTCTCTCTCAAAAAGTGAAACTTGATAGATATATGCTTGGTCTTTGAATGCAACACCAGATTCTTAGAAATGTTAATTGCATTTGAATTATCACATAATATAGCAATAGGTTCATCGTACACAACTCTGATATCTTTCAACATCTGCTTCATCCACAATACTTGAGTACAATTATTAGCAACAACAATGTATTCTTCCTCTGCAGTAGATAAAGAAATGGCATTTTGCTTCTTACTTAACCATGAAATCAGCTTCTTACCCAAGAAAAATGCACCACCACTAGTACTCTTTCTGTCATTCACATCTCCTACCCAATCAGCATCAGTAAAAGAACTCAAAGTAAGATCATCATCTTTAGGATACCACAACCTAAAATAAATTGTCCCCTTCAATTATCTGAAAATCCTCTTCATAGCAGTTACATGAGATTCCTTAGGATCAGCTTGAAATCTTGCAACAATTCATACAACATTCATAATATTTGGTCTAGTTTGAGTCAAATAGAACAATCCACCAATCATCGATCTGTATCTCATTTGATTTGATTTCGAAGAATCATCTTGTGTCAACTTGCATCTGGTCACCATAGGTGTACCAACTAGCTTTGAATCTTCTATACCAAACTTATTTAATAATTCTTTCACATACTTGGATTGAGATATAAATATCCCTTTATCTAGCTGAGTAATTTGCAATCTCAAAAATAATTTCATCTCACCAATCATAGACATCTCAAACTCATTTTGCATCTCATCAGCAAACTTCATGTACAAACCATCATCTCCTCCAAAAATGATATCATCAACAAAGACTTCATCAATCAAATCTTTATCATCATCAATCTTGAAATACAAATTACTATCAGCAGTACCTTTATTAAATCCAAGCTTCAACAAATACTTGTCCAATCTAGCATACCATGCTCTTGGGGCTTTCTTAAGTCCATACAATGCTTTCTTCAATCGGAAAACCATATCTCCTGATCATTCAATTGAAATCCATCAGGTTGCTCAACATGCACTCTTCTTCCAATTTTCCATTTAGAAATGTTGACTTGACATCCATCTGATAAACCTTGTAGTTTTTGTAAGTAGCATAAGCAAGAAATAGTCTCACAGCTTCAATCCTAGCAACAATGGCAAATGTTTCTTCAAATTCAATTCCTTCCATCTGAGAATATCCTTTGCACACAAGTCTTGCTTTGTTTCTAACAACTTCACCTTGCTCATTCAGCTTGTTTCTAAAGACCCATTTAGTTCTAATTATATTTTTGTCCTTAGGTCTAGGAACAAGAATCCATGTGTCATTCTTCTCAATTTGTTGTAGTTCTTCTTTCATTGCTTCCAACCAATGTTCATCTTTGCATGCTTCGTTGACACTATTGGGCTCAGTCTTTGAAATCAAACAATATTCTTCTACATTTTTTCTTCTACTCTGAACACCTTTGTTCTTATCACCTATAATGTGATCGATTATGAATGATTTAGTCTTACATACCTTGGAGTCTTAGGATTTTCTTGAACTTCTAGCTCTTGTGATCTCTCTTTTGCACTTTCACTAGTTCCTTCCTCTTGATTTTCTTGATTCACCGAAATGATCTGGACTTGATTTTGAGTCTAAACTTTCTTTCTTGTGACTAAACTATTATTCTGATCATCTAAATCATATCCATAGGTTCTAGATGGTCTAACTATGTCTTCATCAACCTTGACATTTGCACTTTCAACAACTTTCCTCAATCTCTTATTGTAGCACCGGTAGGCCTTGCTTTTAGTAGAATAACCAAGAAAGATTCCTTCATCACTCCTAGCATCAAACTTTCCTATTTCTTCATCTCTTCTGATAAAGCATTTACTCCCAAATATTTTGAAGTACCTAACAATAGGCTTGTGACCAAACCATAGCTCAAAAGGGGTCTTACCAGTATCACCTTTGACTTGTACCTGGTTGAGGATGTAAACAGCAGTACTCACAACTTCTCTCCAATAAATATGAGGGACATTTCCTTCTAGCATCATAGTCCTAGCAGCATCTTGAATTTTCATGTTCTTCCTTTCCACTACTCCATTTTGTTGAAGGGTCCATGGTGCAAATAATTGTCTCTTTATCCCATGCTCTTCACAAAAAGAATTAAACTCATGGGAAGTGAATTCACCACCTATATTTGATCTCGAACATTTAATTTTTAGACCTGTCTCTATCTCAACCATAGCCTTAAAAAACTTGAACTTCTACAGAGCTTCATATTTTTCCCTTAAGAAAGTAACCCACATCAATCTAGAGTAATCATCAATAAGTAACATGAAGTACCTATCTCCTTGTAAACTTCTAACTCTAGAAGGACCACACAAATCAGTATGAACAAGCTCCAACACTTTATTTGAACAATGTTGTTTGCTCCGAAATGAAATTCTAGTTTGCTTCCCTAACTAACATTCCTTGCATATAGTATTAGTAGGCTTTACCAACTTAGGAAGATCTCTCACTTCCTGAGTACAAATTATATTGATAATATTGTCAAAGTTTACATGACACATTCTCCTATGCCACAACCAACTTTCATCAACTTGAGCAATCAGACAACTTTTACCAGTAGCATTCAGGTGAAAGATGTTACCTTTTGTTTTTGTACCTGAAGCAATCACATTTTCGGAACTTCCCAATATTCTACACTTTCCATTCTTGAATTGAAGATTGTATCCCTTTTCAACCATCTATCCAACACTCAAGAGATTATGCTTCAAACCTTCCACATAAAGGACATCATCAGTATTATTCTTACCATCAAGAGAAATGCATCCTCTGCCACGGATTACACCAGCTTTGTCATCACCAAATCTTACAACACCACCATCATACTTTTTAAGACTCACAAATTTGTTTTTATCACCTGTCATGTGATGAGAGCATCCATTTTCAATCACCCATTCATCTTTTTCTTCAACTCTGGTTGCTAGAGCTTTCTCCACATTTGAGAAACTAACAGATTTAGTAGGGGCAAGATCATTTTCCTTGATAGCAATAAATACCCATTCATCCTCACTTACATTCCCTTTATCAGATTCATCATCTGTCACACCTTCATCAGTAGCATAATAGCACTTTCTTTGAAATCTAGGCTTGTTAGGTCTTGGCTTAGGAACTCTTTCCGGACACCTTGATGCAAAATGACCTATCTTATTGCAAGAAAAAACATTTAATAGGTAATTTCCCTTTATACTTACCTTCTCCTATGCCTTCCCTTTTGACAATAAGTGCTTCAAGCTCCTCTAGTTTTCTCTCCTCTTCTTCAATCTCTCTCATTTCCTCATCATACTTGAATACCTTTCTAGAAAAAATTTCACCCAGATCATATCTCTACTTATCTTTTATGGAGGTAGTAGCCTTGAATGCATATTCTATCTTAGGAAGAGCATTACCAAACTCACTTAACTCAAAAGTTGTAAGCTTACCAATCAACATGTCTCTTGTTACATTTGTTACAGTCTAAAGCTCCTCAATAATAGTAGCTTTGACTTTGTATGTAGCAGGAAAGGATCTAATCACTTTAGCAACAATCTCTGATTCTTCCAATCGTCCACTAGCACATCTAATACCGTACACAAGTTCATTCACTCTTTGCATGAAAGAAGTAATGTTCTCATCATCACCCATTCTCAACATTTCATATTTCCCTTTCAGGCTTTACAACTTAGCAATCTTCACATTAGCATCACCTTCATACAAATTTTCCAACTTTTTCAAGATCTCATAAGCAGTCATCAGATCCATAAAATTTGTCATCTCAAAATTAGTCAAAGCACTCAACAATTCTTCCTTAGCCTTGATATTGTATTCAGCATCCTTAATCTCAGCAGCAGTAGAAGGACCATTTTGTGGAATGATATACCTATTATTTTTAATTTTACAGTAGGGTTCACCAATGCATCTCAGATGACACTCCATTCAAGCCTTCCACAGAGAATAATTTGTTCCATCAAATCTCAGACTATCCTTCTTGTATGTCGCCATCCTATATCACCTCAAGCTATCAAAATTCTTATAAGGAACCTACTCTGATACCAATTGTTGGAAACACAAGGGAAGACAACTGAGAGGGGGGTGAATCAGTTGTCTCATAAATTTAAACTTAACAAAATTATTAACATAATTCTCAGATCTGATAAATAACCATGAAAGCATAAACCATCAACACATCAGACATACACATAACACCAATATTTTTTACGTGGAAACCCTATTACGGGAAAAACCATGATGGGGGTTAGTCCACAAGATTATACCATGTTAAAAGTATAAAAGAAATGTGAATGGGGAATGCACATGCATTCAGGTGCACTACCTAGAGCTCACTACTCAATTACAAAAGGAAGACTCAATTTCTTACAAAAGGAAGACTCAATGTCTTACAAAAATATTTGGATTACATCCACAAGATTTTGAACTAAGAAAATAACATCTGCTAATGCCTGATTACAGTTTCAGTTAAGCACATGAACACTTCTTCACACTATGCCCACTCTTCTTCACACTCTACTTCTACCTTCAAATGATTAGGAAATTATTCGTACATCTCATACACATGCCACTTCAAATGGAATAAACGATCATTCATATATATCTGCAACAAGAGATTGCATCCCTACATGTCAACCTCAACAAAATAATAAAAACATATGCAAACTGTCGGGCCAAAACAATAAATAATGTTCAATGTGAATCGACCAATGTTGGCCACAACATAGTGAAGACCCAAAACAAAATACTCAAACACAAAAACACTTCAAACAATTATTCCTCGAAGATCCACAACATGCTACAACACCCTGTTAGCCAAGAACATGAAAAACATGACACGCAAGAGAAAATCTCTAATCGCAAGCACAACAATCAATGTGGATGTGCAACATAGATAGAGCACAATCTAGAAACATCCAAAAACATCATGAATCACCAAAGAAGCATCTGCAACAACTGAACTCACTAGAATCAAATCATCTTCATTCAGGAACACCAACTAAAGCAACAGAATGGCTGTCAGAACACAACTGCTCATAACTCGATCAAATCTTCATACAGATCTCTAAAACTTAACATGGATAAACTAGATATACTCAAAAACAAACCATTTAATCCACAACCACTAATCATCAACGTACTAAGCTAACCAACCAACTGAACTTCACTTCACTACTAACAACCTACAACTTACTTTATTACAATTTTCTCAATATCCTCGACATATACAACTTCTAATAACTTCAAGGCCAATAGTGTTGACATCAATGAAAACCACATATCAACAACACAACCACAACATCCAACATGATCATCTTGATGATAATTTTGATTAGTTATATGTATAAATAAATATTTGCATATAATTAAAACAAAACAAAAAATTACATTTAATTTTGAAACTAAAACATTTATAATATACAAGTTGAAATTAAAACCTTTAATTTAATATTGCAATTTAAATTCATACATTCAATTATCATACGTAAATAATCAAGATTCATACATGAAATAATTAAATAATATAATATAATTAAATTATTTAAATGAAATTGAAATCCATTCTATTTATTTTACCTATATTTGATTAAATGAAGGACTAATCATATAAGTGATGTAGGATATGTATGCACCCTTAAGTTGATTGGAAATTTAGATATTAAATGTATATTATATTTGATAGGTTTGGAGTGTACTTAGGTTCATTAGGAGTGTCCTCATTTATATCACTAAATTTTCGTAAAAGGGTAGGTCATAGGTCCCTAGTGGATGTAAGTAGGAGAAGGATATTGTGAGGGCAAGGTGTGATGCCCTATGTGTATATTTATGGTTAGGTGATATAGTTAAACAATGTCATGAGGGAAGATATGATGCCCCCAATATAAGGTGTGGCAATAGGGGTTAAATATACAAGGGAAAGGCATTGTGCCATTAATGTAAATGGTGACTTGAAAAACATGATATATAGATAAATGTAAGTACAATTGACATGAGGGAAGGCATAAGGCCTCCTAGTGTTAAAAGAAAATATGGAAATGGAAGAATAAATACATAATCTAGGGGGAATTCATGATGACCCTATATAAGGATATAGTCATAAAAGATCAATATGAAGGTGAAAGGAATGATGCAACAAAATATAAGGATATAATAGGGAAAGCATAAAGTGTAATGTATAGGAGGTGAAGACAGTATATGACCAAAAGTATAATATATGGTATTTTAGACTCAAGTGTCGTGGGGGAAGGCATGATGTCCTTATTGTTACTATAAGTCTAAGAATAGGGAAAAGAAAATATTATATGTAAGTGGCAAGAGAAATGCACCATCAACACAAAATGATATGCTCTATAAATGTGGCATGGAAATGTAGGCTCAGTAAATAACTCTAAAAGTGTGGTGTATTGATTTATGCTCAACATGTAACTTTAAGAGTGTGATATATTAGTGTAAGCTCAACAAGTGTGTTATGGAAATATAAGATCATGTTGAGAATGGCCAAGGATAGATGTACAAAAGAATAGTAACCTATGTTTAGCTTGCTTAGGTTAAAAAGAGTGGGTCATGTAGTAAGTTAACAACTTCCATCAGAATTATTCCCTCCTATTTTAGTTTTGCATGTAGTAAGTTATATTTTATTTTTAATCTCACCTTTCATGGTTTTGTATTTCATTGTGAGTTTGGTTTATGCATTTTTCATATTGTCATTTTTATCTTGTAAGAATTTCACATATATTCTCTTGTTCATGTTAGTACTTTATTATATTATTTTGGTTTTAGGATAATATGTCGAATAATATTTTTGTAATTATTCTTACACCTAGGTTTTAGTTGTTCTAGATTTTTCATAATCTAATGATATTAGAGTCATGGTGTCTAGGATAGGTCATTGTATTTTCTATTTTTTAAACAACTAGGTTCTTTTAATAAGGTAAATAATTTTTGAAGCGCTACCTACATTTTCTATTTTGTAAACAACTAGGTAATTTTTGAAAGGTAAATAAGTGAATAAAAATAGAGGAGTTTTTGAAACCCTGCCTGCATGTGCATGTGTTTGAATTTTTTGACTAGATTTTGTTTGAATTGTTTCACTTTGACAAGGTTCTGACCGAAATGGTCAGGCCTAGTTTTTTTTAATTTCATATTTAAGCATTTTGGTTGAAAGGTATTTGATCATATACCTTTTGGTCAAAAACATTTCGATTGATAACCTTGCGCCATGTAGGCTCCATGTTGTTGCCACCTAGTTTTGATCGAAACTCCTTTGATTTTGTACCTTCCAATCGAAAAATAGTTTGATAGGAACGATTTAGTTGGCCAAAGTTGTGACACAATTTTGTACTTTCACTCCCCAGTGGGATTGGAAACAAGTACTAGATTAGACACTCATTTTGGATAATCAATTGGTCTTATAAAAATAACATCTAAAATTGATAAGTAGGAGGTATTTTCCACAGCGTGTCAAATTATGATATTGCTATCAGGATTCAACCGTGTTGTTTTCGAGTCAAACTCATTGACCCATGTTTCATGAGTAGTGGTTCACAAGAACCCATCTCTCATGATAATGAATGGTCCACTTAGCACTCATTGCATCTAGGTGATGCTCACAGAGGCGAAGCACTGGGCTGTCCCGGGAGGTCACCCATCCCAATATTGCTCTAGCTCAAGCGTGCTTAACCACAGAGTTTTCTCCAAAGTTAAGCCCACTTAGCTTGCAACCCCATTTGCAAAACCTTCAACAAGTGTTGTGCCTTATGAACCATTCATTATAGAGCCCCTTTAGCTCATCAATTGATAAGTAGGAGGTATTTTCCTGTGTCAAATTATGATATTGCTATCAAGATTCAAGTGTTGTTTTGAGTCAAACTCATTGACCCATGTTTCATGAGTAGTGGTTCACAAGAACCCATCTCTCATGATAATGAATGGTCCACTTAGCACTCATTGCATCTAGGTGATGCTCACAGAGGTGGCTGGGCTGTCGGGAGGTCACCCATCCCAGTATTGCTCTAGCTCAAGCGTGCTTAACCACAGAGTTTTCTCCAAAGTTAAGCCCACTTAGCTTGCAACCCCATTTGCAAAACCTTCAACAAGTGTTGTGCCTTATGAACCATTCATTATAGAGCCCCTTTAGCTCATCAATTGATAAGTAGGAGGTATTTTCCACAGCGTGTCAAATTATGATATTGCTATCAGGATTCAACCATGTTGTTTTCGAGTCAAACTCAAAATGGGGTTGCAAGCTAAGTGGGCTTAACTTTGGAGAAAACTCTGTGGTTAAGTGTGCTTGAGCTAGAGAAATACTGGGATGGGTGACCTCCCGGGACGGCCCAGTGCTTCGCCTCTGTGAGCATCACCTAGATGCAATGAGTGCTAAGTGGACCATTCATTATCATGAGAGATGGGTTCTTGTGAACCACTACTCATGAAACATGGGTCAATGAGTTTGACTCGAAAACAACACGGTTGAATCCTGATAGCAATATCATAACATCTAAAATTTTATGTAGCTTAACTTTGACAAGTAGTTCAATTTGTGGATGCATCCTACATAGATTTTGTTTAACTAGTTTTTCCTCTAGATATATTGCCAAATGATGGACCAATAAGGTTGTCTCTAATCCACACATGTCGATGTAGGACCAAGAAAAGTTGATTTTTCGTGCCTCTAGGAATGATGCAAAATTGTGTTTCTCTTCAAGATCTAAAGATGTTGCATAGAATATGATCGTAGGAGTGTCGATGGTTCAAACATTGATTTTCTCTTAATCTTCTACTGGTACTATTGATTTCTCTTGATGCTTAGTGATACTAGGGGGAAATCCTTCATCCTCAGTTGGCTAAAGAGGTTTTCACCTTTGGATACATCCTTTATTTTGACTTTTTTGTGATCCAAAAGCACCACATTGTGGTTTTCACTAAGGGATCTATTTTTTATTTTTATATTTTCTCTTTTGCAACTAAAGGATCCAAAATTCCCCCCAAAGTATGTTTTTGCATCAAGGTCTATATCAAACCTTTCTTTGTGATCTCCAAGAGGTATGCCATCTCTAAGTCCCATAAACTCAATAATAGCATCATCATTTTCAAATAAGTCCAAAATTGGTGCTTGTTGTTGGTCCCAATCAATGAGTTGAGGGTAAACAAGTTGAAGGTCATTAGCTTATGAAGGTGATGTAAAGGATACAGTTGTAATAGTATTAATGGATGTGTTCTCAAATATTTTCATGATTTTTATGCATTGTAAATGGGTACCTAACATGGTTGTGTAGCTAAGACCCATACTGCATCTTCATATTTGCATTTGCATTCTCCCTAAGTTGCACTTAAGGGGGCGTGTTAGAGTAAATTACATTTACTGTCTTAAGTTATAACTTAGGCTTAATAATGCATTTATTAATCGAGTGGTTTTTTCCCATGTGGTAGTTTTTACACCCATTACCTATTTTTCTTGCCTTTTTAAGGAACTTTGTACATTGTATAAAATCATCTCATTCTCAATGCATTTTCTCTTCAGTGAAATATCTTCTCTCGTGCTTGTGAAGGTTTATTTCTGCAGTTGGTTCTTCCTAGGTGTGTTGCTCTCTCAACTTACATATATTTTTAGAGTATCAATGTATGGAGACAACTTTAAAATCATGCTTATCAAATACAAATATTGTGACTTCATTGCTTATACATACCCGTAAGGAGGTGGACCTTTTTGTATAATGCAATACACTTTTACCATTATGATGAGACACTTATATGCTTACCATATGGTTGTAATAACTATAATTTACATTATGGCTTACATATTCACTAACTTGGTCTTCTCTTGTGTTGATTATAAGATCTTCCATGATTACCAAGTTTATATTTCATGTTAATCCTACTTTCTCATGTTATGCTTACTATGTTGATATCTTGTGCTAACATGCTCTTATACTTTTTCCTAATATTTATCATGATGATGTCACACTTTTTTGTGCTTACAAGATTCTTATTCAACATTCATGGCTACTTTCATTTATGGTCCTATTTGGGGGCAATTGTGGGAACACCTTGCTTCCTACCATTATATAGGTTATCACAATTAGATTGTTCTATTACTCTTTTCATCATTCCTCAACCCTACTTGCATTATTTAAATACAAATAATTAGAGGGGGGTAATATCAAGTCAATATTGTTCATTTGATGAATATGATTACAAATGATATCTTATGATAATTCAATTCTAGATGAAACCATTTAATATAGCTACCACATGTAGTGATTTACTAGGCACTATTAGTAGTATCTAACAACTACTCCTTGGTGGTACCTAATAGCTACCTTGTGATTGTATCTTACTACTATTGAAAATTTATAATATGTTAGATGCCCCTTAGTAGTACCTTCTTAGATAACTTACAGTTATGCATGTGATTAATTATAAGATGCTTAACAAATGCTACTCACTCAATTTTCTTCTATGTTTGTAGGTTTTTGAATGGACTACTTGTTATAATATTCTCTTTATGAGTAGTTGAATTAATTTACTTCCATATGCAATATTCATTTAAGATGGATACTAATTTTTTTATAATATCATCTTTGTGAATAGTTGAGTAAATTTACTTTCATATTGAATACTCATTTCAAATGGATACTTGTTATAATATTCTCTTTGTGAATAGTTGAACAAATGCACTCTTATATTGATTGTTTGATTTTACTTTGATATGCATTGTCATAGTAGTTTACATCCAAGTTAAAATTAGAAGCAAAATCTAATGTTAAAATTTGGAGGTGTACCTTACCACTTTCCCCCTTCTTTTTGAACTCAATTTTGACCCAGTTATTCCTTATGTAATGGCAAGTGAACACGTGTAATTTATAGTAAGAATTTGCAACATATAAACCAAACCTTACCTATCTTATTCCCAAGAATAGGTTTTAACCATTTCCTACCCAGGTTCAAGTCAATGATTTGGGCAAGTGGTAGGTCGATAAAGCAAATGAACCCTAAACTTTTGTAATTAAATTTTAAAATTTGGGCCCACTTCATTCCCTTTGTCTAGTTGTTATTTGTCAACTTTTAAAGCACACAACATTTCACTTGCACCCTTACCTATGAAGGACTGGCCTAGTTAATTCATTCAAATATCAAGAGTGTGGAGCACATCCCTTA
>VDFB02105785.1:308852582-308938219 GCA_007258455.2 Sequoia sempervirens | reverse complement strand
ATTAATGTCATTTTTGGCTTCGACCTTGGGTTCTTTCTTCAAGGGCATACACTTTGTGTAATGTAAAGGGTTAATTGGTTTTTGAGTCTTTAGATCTTAATGCTAGGGCACATCCTGTATATACTTGTTTGGTGGTTGAGTTACCCACTGCTGGGGCATAGGGTTTAAACCATTTAACAAATTTGTTAAAAGTCTTTGTATAGGTCATGTCTTTCTCTTTTGTTGTCAACTCGGGAGCATGGGTTTTATGTCACATTTATATGTGTCTTTTGTTTAATGTTTACACATAGCTTGTACTATTGGTCAACCATATATCAAAGGCAATTTAGTTTTTTGAAGGAAAAAGAATCTCGATGACTTTAGGGGTAGTTATGAAAATAATTTGAACATGATATATTTGTTAGTTTTAGTCAATGATAGATGGCAACATTATGTGAACTTTTGTTTGTTATAAAAATAGTGATATGTTACGGTTATTGGTTTGATGCTTTCACAGAGATATCATGTTGAGTTTATGAGTATAATTCTGAAATGTTGTTTTGTAAAACTGTATGCAAAACAATGTAGTGCATAATCTAATACATTGTGTTTTGAAGATTCCAATTTAATGAATCTTTAAGACATTGAATGTGTTTAAATGGAAAGTAGAAATGTTATGTAGTGAAATAGACTAATCCTTTGTAATTGATTTTATTAATTATTCAGAAATGTGGTATAAGATCATGTTAGTGAGATGAGTTTGATCTTTGGCTAGTTAGGCTATTGTTGCTAGTGAGGCATTTTGTAGCCAGTGAGGCTTATGTTGCCAGTGAGGAATTTTGTAGCCAATGAGGCTTATGTTGCCAGTGAGGCATTTGTAGCCAATGAGGCTTTTCCAATGAGACATTTTGATAAGCCAATGACATTTTTTGAGTGGTTTTTTCATCCCTATGAGGGATTTCCACTCATGAAAAGCATTGTGTTATGATTCTATTGTGGATGCAATTTGGTCTTGCTATTTTCTTCATTTACATTGCAACATTTGAGTTTACATATTGTTTAAGAATCTGCAAATTGTTTATTACATTTTATTATACTCTTGAAACTGAACATTTATAGTTTTCAAAGAGATTAAGTGTTTTAAATAATCATTAATTTGAAATTGACTATTGAAACACTGATTCACACCCTCCCTCTCAGTGTTTCACATACTCCAATAAGTGGTATCAGAGTCATACCCTTGCCAAAAGTTTAACCAACTTTGGGGATTCTTGGTGGAGTACTTGACATGGCAAACCAAGAAGTTCTTTCTACTTCCAAAGCACTATTATTTGATGGTACTGGCTATGCTTTTAGGAAATTTAGAATGCAGTGTCATATAACTTCTCTAGGCTATGAGGTTTGGAATTCAATTGAGACTAGGTGCACAGCCACATCAACACCCTCTACTGCAGACCAAAAAAAGCATATGAAAATGATGCTAGGGCTGCAAATGCTATTTGATGTGGGCTGACTAATGATGTGATGGTTAAAATTATGGACTCTAAAAGTGAACAATCTATTTGGGATAAATTGTATAGTATTTATGAGGGCGATAAAAAATTTAAAGAGGATAAATTACAAGCTTTTAGAGCCAAGTTTGAAGGCCTAAAGATGTATGAGGAAGAGAAGATAGTTGATTACCTTCTAAGAGTCCAAGAAACTATAAAATCAATTAGTGGTCTTGGTAAAACTCTTGAAGAAAAAGTTGTTAAAAAGGTGTTAAGGTCACTAGCACCTAAATATGATCCTAAAATCTATGTTGTAGAAGAGAGAGACTTAAAAAAACTCACTTTAGATGAACTTCATGGTGTCTTTACAGCCTATGAAATGAGAATGTGTAGTGATAATCCCACTAGCAAAGAAACTACCTTTAAGTATGTGAAAAAGGACAATGACATAAACTCTAATTCAGAGAAACTAGACAACAATGAGTCTATTCTTGTGATCAAACTAAAGAGAGGATCATGTAGGTATAAAGGAAAGCTACATTTTAAATTTTTTACTTGTGGCAAGATTGGGAAAATGTTGATGACATTAACAAGGAAAGAGTCATCACAACTATGAAATTAGTGTAAGTAAAGCAGAGGTGCGAAAACAACTTTCCTAACGTCAAAACCACAGGGAAGAATGTAGACAGTACTTTTAATTTCCAAATTACAATCCAATTAAGACACACATGAAAGATTTACAGAAACAAAAAAAATACACAAAGACAAATGAACACCAGATTTACGTGGGAAAACCCTTTCGAGAAAAAACCCACCACACCAAGCTGAATCTCTTTGTATTTCAGTAACCAAAAAATTGCATATGCAGAGACACAACTCTCTGGTATTAGTTTTACAGTTGCTTCGTTCACTATTCAAAATCTGTTACAGAAATACTATCAAAGATTCAATGACACTCCAACTCATAAAATGATTATCTCGAATCTTACCACACTCTGATTTTATCCTCTGTTTATCCTTATTTGCAATTACCCATCATAGAAAGTTTCCATTCCAGTGTAGATTTTTCCTTGTATACAGTTCAGCTCCAACGTCGCAACTATTGCAAAAAATCCAACCACCAACTATTTGAATTTTGCTTCCTCTGATTGGTCCATGAGACACCACATAGGATAGTCATCACTCAGTCAAGGGAATTCAATATGTATTCGCATGTCAGTGAGACACAAGTTGTGTCTCCCCGATGCTCAAAAGCTTCACTGTCGATATCAATGTAGGTTCCAACAGTCGGCAAGACGATATAGCGAATGCCACGAGTCATACCGAATCCACTGACATCCATTGCATTCCTATCGGCATGCATCTATTGGCACGAGTTACCCCATCGACATGATCGGCAAGAGCCCCCACCGACCAGTTGAACACATCCGCCAATGCTATCGCTAAGACATCCAACTGTCACCAAGAGTTTCACCGAGACTTCAAGTCATACCGAAATGTCCAACAATCGGCAAGACTTACCGCTATCGCCAAGAGGTTACACCCAGACCTCTTATGTTACACTGAAGTCACACAGCAATTGGTGAGACCTCACGAGTTGGCGAGATGACATACCGAAAGGTAAGGCTTCTACCGAATATTCTACCACTTTCGCCGAGAGGTCACAGCGAACACAACATGTCACCCCGAAGACCATACACTATTGGCGAGACCAACACCCGTCGCCAAGAGTTCACACCAAAGTATTTGTATTATCGCGAAGACTCCAAATGTATACCCATCAGCAAGAATTTCCATATCGGTAAGACTACATACCGAAACCCTTGTGTTACTCCAATGACTTCAGTCGGTAAGACATTAGCAAGGTCTTAGCGACCAGAACTTTTCACAAGGATTCAGAACAGCTAGTCGGCCAGACATCAATAATGTCACACCAACTTTTCCCTTTAGAAGTTACATGCCAGTAAGAATTGAGGCACATTTTCCAACAATCTCCCACTTGACGAAGATCTTACTGACACCTCCAAAGCATAATAAAACTACTAAAATTCATGGGCCTTGAGGCCCATTGAACTGGCACACCACCTGTACTTGTCTGTGCTCACAGGCTTCGTCAATGCATCTGCAACATTCTCCAGAGTATCCACTTTCTCCAAAGAGACCTTCCCATCCTCCACCATATCTCATACAAAGTGATATTGTACATCTATATGTTTCATCCTGGCATGGAAAGTAGGATTTTTTGCCAAACATATAGCACTCTGACTGTCACAGTAAATAGTAATTTTTCCTACATCAAAACCAATGTTAGAACACAAATGTTTTAACCAGATTACTTATTTACAGGCATGTGTAGCTACCATGTATTCTGCCTCTGTAGTGGACAAAGCGACTATAGCCTGCCACTTGCTCATCCAACTCACTGCACCACCATTCATCATGAAAATATATTCCCTAGTGGATCTCCTACTGTCAATGTCCCATGCCCAATCAGAATCCACATAACCTTGAATGTTGAGAGTCCTCTATGATTCAACGAAGTTGTCATGGTAACACAAAGCATAGTCTGAAGTGCCCTTCAGATATCTAAATACTCTCTTCACAGCATCCCAATGTGTCCTTCCAGGATTAGCCATAAATCGACTAAGTACTCCCACTATTTGGGCAATGTTTGGCCTTGTACAAACCATTGCATACATAAGGTTGCCAACCGCACGCAGTATAGGGCACCTTGGTCATTTCCTCCATCTTAGTAGGAGATTTTGGATAGTCTTCAACAGATAGCTTTGTTCCTGCAAAGCCGGAACAACTAGGCTTCAATCACCATGCAAAATCTCTCTTAAACAATCTTGATATACTTACTTCTAATCGAAAGTTTTCTATTCTTCCTATCCTAGTTATTTCCATTCCCAATATACCTTGCTGCACCAAGATCTTTCATTTCAAACTTGCGCAGACAACCGAGACTTAAGATCAAAATTATTAACTTACTATTGCCTATGAACAACATATCATCAACATAGAGAGCAATAATAAGGACTTGATCACTTTCAGCTTTATAATACACCAAAGTGATCAGATTTTGATCTTACAAATCCCAATGAAACAAAACAAGCGTGTCAAAATTTTGGTACCACATTCTAGAGAGCTTTTTAAACCATCTGAGATTTCTTCAACTTGCAAACCAATCTTTCTTTACCTTTTTCCACAAAAGTGCTCCTGGGACATATAAATTTCTTCTTCAAGATCACCATGAAGAAATGCACTGCTTCACATCCATCTGCTCAATCTCTAAGTCATCCTTCTGCAAGTGACAAAAGAAATCTAATAGATGTCGTCACACTCTGGAGAGAAAATATTTCTCCATAATCAATTCCCTCTGAATAACCTTTTGCAACCAACTTCGCTGGCATTTTTCTACACTACCATCCAGACCAATTTTCTTTTAAAATACCCATTTGCAGCCCACAGTTTTTCTTTCTTTGAAATGGTACCAAACTCTGGTATCATTCTTTTCTAATGATGTCATTTCTTCATTCATGGCTTCCAACCAAGAGTTTGAATCGGACATTTTAAATGCCTCTTTCATAGTCCTAGGTTCATCAGTGCTAGAAATTAAAGCATAGGCACAAGTAGACTCTATCAAAGAAAACCCATACCTATCGGTTGCTTTCTTTCATGAGTTTACCTCCTCACAGGTGAGGCTGAGGTGGTTCTTCATCTTCTTCAGAACTTTCAAAGCTACTTGAGCTTTCCTTAGTATCAGGTACATTTTGATTTTTCAATTCCTCTTTATCTAGTGTTAGAGGAATTTCTGCTACATCCTTTTTATTTTTTGATTTCTTCTCTGATGCGGATCCAATGTAGAAGGCTTGACTCACGAAGATAAACTACGGTGTAAAAACCTTCTCCTGAGGATTCCAAAGCTTGTATCCTTTTATGCTAGCACTATAGCCAATAAAATACACTTTCTGCCTTTGTTTTCCCAACTTAGATCTTTTTTCAAATGGCACATATGCATATGCCTCATAGCCAAAGACGAATATGTCTCGGAGGGCTTCTTTCCACCATGCTTCCAAAGGTGTCTTCTCAACAAGAGCAGAGTTAGGAGAATGATTTACCAAGTAACATGTAGAGACTGCTTCAACCTTCTCCTCCAAGCCAACACTGCTCAACATACTTTGTGCTCTTTCCATTACTGTCCTGTTGAACCTTTCAGCAACTCCATTTTAATCCCATGATCTTTACAGTACCTTTTGAATTCATCTGAACAAAACTCACCGCCATTGTCAGTCCTTAAACATTTTATTTTCCTACCAATCTGATTTTCTACAAGGTTTTTAAATTCCTTAAATCGACTAAACACTTCTGATTTACTTTTCAGAAAATATACAAATGCTCTCCTTGAATAATCATCAATAAACGACACATAGTATCTTGATTTAGATAAATAAGGAACATTCACTGGACCAAACACATCATAATGAATATAATCAAGCAAACCAGAAGATTTGTGAGGACTGGAATAAAATGAAACACGGTGTTGTTTTCCATATATATAATGTTCACAAAATTCGAATTTGAGGTTACAATCTTCAAGCCCCTCAACTAGGTTTTTATTCTTCAAGGTTCTTAAACCTTTTTCTTCAATGTGGCCTAGCCTATGATGCCAAATCATAGTCTTTTCTACTGGAAGTTTAACTTCCATAGAGTTTACACTATTAGGAATTTCTTCCTCTTTTCCTCCATGAGTAGCTTTCTGTGACTTGGCAGAGACACTATTGCATTGCACATCATGTGCATCAAGCTTATACAAGGTACCAACACGAGCACCTCTTGCTAGCACCATAGAGCCTCTAGTCATCTTGCAGCCATTTCCAGAGAATGTGACATGCACTCCAATATCATTCAACTTACTTACAGAAAGTAAATTACAAGCCAGACCTGGTATATGCATCACATCATTGATTCCCTTCACTCTTCCATCAGGGAATTGAATTATGACTCTTCCACGACCAACAATTTTCAAAGATGAATCACTTGCCAGATACACCTTTCCACCATCGTAGTTTTCATACTTCATGAACCAGTCTCTATGAGATGTCATGTGGAAGGATTCTCTAGAATCAATCAGCCAGACATCATCAGATGCCTATGTAGCCAAGGCTGCAATGAAGGTGTCTGCATCACTCTGAGAAGAATCATTGTCAGAAGAGGTCTTCTTCTTCTTTTTCTCCTCCTTGCAATCCTTTCGGACATGACCAGGTTGCCCACAATTGCAGCACTTCACCTTGGAATTCTTGCCAGGAGACTTTGATCTTCCTTCTAATTTCGATCTGGATTTCTTGTCCTTCTTCTTTCCTTTCTCCTTCGATCTACCTCTGACAGCAAGAGCCTCCTTTGCCATCTCAGAAGATTTCCTTCTCATTTCTTCTGATAACAGAGAAGAAACAACATCTTACATCTTGAAAGTGGATGTTGTACTCCCAATTGCCATCATCAGATGATCCCAAGAATCAGGCAAAGAACATAGCAGCAACATGCAGCGATCTTCTTCATCTATCTTCACACCAACAGATGCTAACTGAGCAATCAACATGTTGAAAGCATTCAAGTGATCAACAATAGTAGCTCCATCCTGCATCTTCAAGGAGTACAACTTCTTCCTCAGGAACAACTTGTTCACCAAGGACTTTCCCTGATAAATACCACCCAGTCTTGTCCACAAAGAGGCTGCAGTCTTTTCTTCATGGACATTTAGAAGAACATAGTCTGTTAAATAGAGCCTTATCAACCCTTTTGATTTTCTATCTGCCAGGTCCCAATCCTCTTGCTTCATGTCTTGAGGTTTCGTTTTAGACACAACATTCTAAATATCTCGATCCACTAACAGATCTTCCATTTTGAGTTTCCACAACTCAAAATTACTACCATTAAATTTCTCTATTTTAATCTTTCCGGATGTGCTTGCCATCTTAATCTATAATTAAATTATCAAACCTCTACCAAACTCCCACTAAAAAAGAATTGACAAAAAAAACCCAACCCACATACAAGGATAACACAACTGGCCATGCTCTGATACCAATTGTAAGGAAAGCAGAGGTACAGAAACAACTTTCCTAACGTCAAAACCACAGGGAAGAATGCAAATAGTACTTTTAATTTCCAAATTACAATCCAATTAAGACACACATGAAAGATTTACAGAAACAGAAAAAATACACAAAGACAAATGAACACCAGATTTACGTGGGAAAACCCTTTCAGGAAAAAACCCACCACACCAAGCCGAATCTCTTTGTATTTTAGTAACGAACAAATTACATACAATGCAGAGACACAACTCTCTGGTATCAATTTTACAGTTGCTTCATTCACTGTTCAAAATCTATTACAGAAATGCTATCACAGATTCGATGACACTCCAACTCAGAAAATGATTATCTCGAATCTTACCACACTCTGATTTTATCCTCTATTTATCCTTATCTACAATTACCCATCATAGAAAGTTTCCATTCTAGTGTAGATTTTTCCTTGCATACAGTTCAGCTCCAACGTCGCAACTGTTGAAAAAAATCCAACCGCCAACTATTTGAATTTCGCTTCCTCTGATTGGTCCATGAGACACCACTTAGGATAGTCATCACTCAGTCAAGGGCATTCAATATGTATTCATATGTTAGTGAGACACAAGCTGTGTCTCCCTGATGCTCAAAGGCTTCACTATCGATATTGGCATAGGTTCCAACAGTCGGCAAGACGATATAGCGAACGCCACGAGTCATACCGAATCCACTAACATCCATTGCATTCCTATTGGCATGCATCTATCGGCATGACCGGCAAGACCTCCCACTGACCTCCAGTTGAACGCATCCGCCAATGCTATCGCTATGACATCCAACTGTCGCCAAGAGTTTCACCGAGACTTCAAGTCATACTGAAACGTCCAATAGTCGGCAAGACTTACCACTATCACCAAGAGGTTACACCGAGACCTCCTATGTTACACCGAAGTCACATAGCCATCGACGATACCTCATGAGTCGGTGAGATGACATACCGAAAGGTAAGGCTTCTACTGAATAGTCTACTGCTTTCACTAAGAGGTCACAATGAACACAACATGTCACCCCGCAAACCATACACTATCGGCGAGACCAACACTCATTGCCAAAAGTTCACGCCGAAGTCTTTGTATTACCGCGAAGACTCCAAATGTATACCCATTGGCGAGACTTTCCATATCGGTAAGACTACATACCGAAACCCTTGTGTTACTCTGATGACTTCAGTCGGTAAGACATTAGCAAGGTCTTGGCGACTAGAAATTTTCACAAGGATTCAGAATAGCTAGTCGTCTAGACATCAATAATGTCACACCGACTTTTCCCTTCAGGAGTTACATGCCAGTAAGAATTGAGGAAAAATTTCCAACAATTAATTTTTTGGATGGTTCAAGAATATTTACCCCTTTCAAAATATGAATCACTTTGCTCTCTTGAAATGACATTACAGCTACCAAACATGCCAAAGAATAAGGACTACAATTCATACACAAATCAGATGGCTGCAAATCAATTTCTTTTTGCTATATCAAAGTATATTGAAGAGGTACAAACTACTAGAATGTTGGATAGTCCTTTTTTTTTATTTTATGTTGGATGAAAGTACAAATCACAGTTTAGAGAAGCATCTTATGGTCTATGCAACATTTTTAGACTCAAACGGGTTGGGGCAGCCAACTTCACAAATTTTAAAGCTCATAAATTTTTGTGATGGAAAAGGAAAAATAATTTATGATGCAATCAATGTTTTAAAGGAAGAAAGGGGGCTTTCAAAAACATTCTTAATAGTTGTTTCCACAGATGGTGCTTCATCCATGGTTGGTAGTGAAAATGGGTTTGTTTCTTTATGAAAAAAGATGTTCCTAATCTTGTAGGTGTTCATTGCATTGCTCATTGTGAAGCTTTAGATGCATCAGATGCTTCCAAAAAAATTCTTGAATTGTTATTTGTTGAGAAATTAGCAAATAAGGTGTATTCTTTGGTACAAAATTCTACTAAAAGAAACAAGGAACTCATTTCTTTATAGGAAGTCATGCAACTTGAAACTCTTCAAGCTCTTCAAATTCATGGAGTTAGATGGCTTTCCAGAGGACGTGTTATTGAAAGGCTTGTTGTATTGATGCCTCCTATATTTACTTTATGGAAAAATGAAAAGAGAGAGCCATGGTATGATAAGGAAAAAATATTTTCAGCTCAATTTTGTTTACACATGCTTGCAGATATAATGCTTATGTTGAACAAGCTGAATAGAAAATTTCAAGAAGAGTATGTTGATGTTACATCATTTGTTAGAATTGGCTATGGATGCCAAGATCTATGGACCAAATGGAAAGCACAAGAAAAGAGAGAGAATATATGACAAGAATAAACGGTATTCAATGTCATTGATATGATATGATTATTGATTACAAATGAGAGATATCCCTTGGTTATATAGCCAAGGTGAGATGCAAGATGTCATAGGATTATGACAAGTGTCTTAATCATATGACATGAGACAACTAATCACACTTACCTAGGTTCACATGTAGTAGTTGTCAAAGGATAAGATAACAACTAATGACAACTAACATCTTCTAGAAAGATTCCTTCCTATGACCTAAGCTATGACCTAAGTAAACTTAACTAAGATGTAAATAAGTCCCCTAGTATTGAACTGACTAGGTACAAGACTTTATTTACACCAACAAGGGGCATCTATTGATATTACTATAAACACTTTAAGCAGGTGGTTTATGAGAAGTGATACATTTGTTGATGGTAACTGTTACTTATCTAAATTCTTGGATGCCTCTAAATATGGTTATTTAGAGATTATTGATAAAGAGGGCATTGTTCATAGGCATGAATTGCAGTTTGTGGAAATTTCACATGCACATGGTGATTATGTTGATTCACAAAAGCAATCACTAAAACCTTGTGTTGATGGTTCATTAGAGAATTGTAAACAACTTGCAAAAGAATATGTTCAAGCACTTATAGATTGTTTGAATAGAAGATTTCCTGATCTTGTGTTTTTCAACTCTATAAAGTTTTTTAGTCCTTGTCATTATCTAAAGGATGCTCATGCTAGAGAAGATAATTCAAAGCATTGGCTTGATAATCTTTTTCAACACATGCAAAATACTTTATGTGAGGGAGAAGAAAATGAAACATTATTTAATGTTGAAGCTTGTAAACAAGAGTTGCATATATTTGTTGATACTCTTCATCTTAGTTGTGAGGGATTATCAATGAAGGAATCTTGGAGGTTTTTTTGTATCACAGACTCACATACAAGTTTTCCAAACATGACAAAGCTATGACAAACAATCCTTACTATTCCAACAAGTATAGTGGCATGTGAAAGAGGATTTTCAAGGAAAAACATAATAAAATCCGACAAACAACTCTAACATTAGATATATTGGATGCTTTGATGAGAGTGTATCTAACAACGCTTGATGTATCAACAATAGAATGGCGCAGAGTGTATGAAATTTGGAAAGATGCCAAACAAAGAAGAATTTAAAATTTTTTAAAAGTCATTTTTTTGTTCACATTTGTAATGGTGATGTATCCCATATGAGGCAGAACACACCAATGCATTATGATTCGTTAGTTTCATTTTAATGTTAGTATCTTACAAGTTCTATGCTAATACTTTCATAAATCAAATTTATAACAGACTTTGAGGTTTTTTAAATTTGAGATGAATGGACAGCAGGTGAAAAAATTGTCATATTTTTCAACCTATTCCAAGCGATGGTCATCTAGGTATTGATAGTGCTTCTATGACAGAGAGGAGGCATGTGCCTTATGCTAAAAATGTTCCTATCTCTCACCTATCAATGACTTATTATATAAAATCTCACTTGCAGTAAAAAAAATAATTGTCATGTGAAAGACAATAATGAAGACTAAATCGTAGAAAAAAAAATTCATGATGGGAAAGGTGGACCATCAAATTTAAGCCCTGGATTGAATCGCTCATCTTCAAGCACCTCAAAGAGATTTTTACCCTCAAATGCATCCTTTATTTTTCACAATCTGATAGCATCACATTGTGGTTTTCACTAGGATATCTCTTTTTGATTTTGATTTTTTTATTTTTGTGACTAAAGGACCCAATATGTTCCCTGAAGTATGTGCCTTCACCAAGATCTATGTCAAGTCTTTCCTTATGATCTTTGGGTGGAATGTCATCTTGTAGTCCCAAAAAACTCAACAACTTCATCATTTTGGAATATATCTTAAGTCGATGCTTATTGTTGGTCCCAATCAATTAAATGAGGATAAACAAGTTGAAGTTCATGTTTTTGGGATGTTTGGTCAAATGAAAGGGTGGTGATGGTATTTATGAAAGAATTCTCAAATAAATCATGATGTACATGAAAGAGTCTTTGATGGACTCATCATCATTAGAAGTCTTAACCATAGGAGAGGATGGACCTTCCTCACAAGACATATTTCTAGCATCTAGAGTAACATTGTCCAATGAAACATACCCTAATCCTTGATATTTCTATTATTTTTACAAGATAATGGGTTCCCTTATACCTTGTTGATATATTCCAAGGCCACCTTGTCCTGTGAATCCCATATTTTTTATAAGCTAAAAACCTTTGTTATTGTGATCAAAAGAGATAGGTTGTGGATCTTCTTCTTCTTCCTTGTATAACCAAGTAGAGATGTCTTCATATTCTATAAATTCCTTGTTCAATTCTCCCCATTTAAAAAATTTGTAGGTTTGAATTTGATTGTGGTATGAGCTTTATCAATTTCTAATGGCTTTCCATATTTTCTTGGAGAAAGAGGAAGTTTTCCAATGTAGAAGGATTGTTTGAGATGATAATCCCCACAACCATTGTCTAGTACTTGGGCCTTGAGCCCGAGTTTAGGTGGGTTTAATGTAGATGATGAGGATAAGGATGATGGATCAACATAATAAAATGAATGTGAAGAGATGTCATTGCTAGGAACTTGGAAAATCTTTTGATATTTCTCTTCTAAGTTCTTTTAATAGTGGAAGGGTTATAGATCACCATAAATAAGAGTCAATTTCTTTTGTATCCAAATGTACTTTTGTAATCTTATGACAAAACCATTTCTTTCTCATTTAATTTCTAGATATTATGAAAATCAAATATTTTCTTGTACCATAGATATTACACAAAATAAGAGTCAATATAATTTTTTAGATAATATAACAAAATTATTAGGAAATTTAATAAATCTACTCTCACACAAGTTATAAAAAGTGATCTCATTAGATAGCAAAAGTGAGTTCTTAGATCGAAGAATTTGGGGTACCCTTGAAAATTTGTGATGTTGGCTGTCATCCATTCTTCTCAAACTCCCTTGATTGTTACCTATCTCTTTCCTTCCAAGAAAACAAAACATGAAAACTTTGTAGAAAAGGCTTAAGTATAAAAAGAGACTTTTAAAATGGAAATGTGGAGTGCCAATTTGATGGATATCAAGATATCAGAGCATTGACATATCAGGTTGTAAAGTGAAGATTTGGCGACAATTAAGCCAACTACCCAACATCATATAACCATAAATTTCTCAGTTTTGACGGAATATATCCATACAAAACAATCCCCAATGCCATCTAAATTTGACCCTTGCACTCTCTCAAAGTGGTCGGCGTGACAAAATATCATCTCCTGGAAAACAACCCAAAAACAGTTGGAATTCATTTTGAGAATTCTGAGGACTTTGAAATACATAATTCCTGCATGACTTAGCCGCTTATTTTATTTAATTCACATCGCTGTTGGAGGACTTGGAAAAGATGGAACAACAACATCCAAGATGACATGACTTCTCTCCTTGGGATTTTTCCATGCTGCTGTCATATTTTGACCATAGTCCCATTGACATTAAAAGAAGGTAATCTTGATCTTCATCATCAAGGTTGACATTTGAGATAAATCTTTGACTTTTCATTTTTTAAAGAGTCTATGGCGTAAAAAAGTATGATGATGTGGCATCTATAATAGAGTAAGCATGATTCATGCAAAGTCGAAATATTTGATGGGGCTCACATGGTTAATACTGGATATGTAATGGCGAGGAGGACAAGTACATATGGCTCACAATAGGTGATGACATGCATGTGAGGATGACAAGTACATAAGACACGAGTATATGTGCAAGAAGATCAACATAGGAAAATTAGTAAATTCGTTCATTTATGTGCAAGGGTTTAGTATAGGTGCAAAAGATGCACAATAGAAGACAAATAGATAGATTTTTTTTATGCTTAATGAGGTGTTTTTGCATTTATGCTTGTCATTCAAATATTAGATTATTTATTATAGATGGATATGGATGGTTGTCGAATAATTTGTGGACGTCTTGATAAGTTTTTAAATGAATTTTAAGTGGCTTGATCACCCATTTAAATGCATCTAATCATGTTTCAAAGGATGCATTGTTCCCATTGATTTTTTTGTATGTTTTCATAAGCACCCAATAGTAGGTAATAATAAATTTTAAAATAACACTCCTATAATTCTCTTCAAAATGACATTGTAGCATAAGTTTATGGTTCACACATAAAGTTTTCTACAAGTGTACAAGAGTTATCAAATATACATAAGTGCTCAAAATTATTAGAGATATTGTTGTAGATCCTTTATCGTCCACTCGCTTGTATAGTGACTTAGTGATCTCCATTTTATATTGATTATTTGTTAGTCATACCTATAGATATCTGACTATAATGGACCTTTAAAAAACCATGCTAAGTGATAACAAATTTGAATACTCCTATTTTGAAGCATTCATCTAAATCTCAAATAAATATTGTAGATCTAGAAGAATAAGAACTAGCACCAAATAGAGATGCCACCTTATCCCATCAAAGTACATTTATTTTTCTTTAGATATATACATGACCAAATATAGAATCAAGTCATGAACCATATTTATTTACTCTATAACCAAAATCAAAGTTTTTTGTATAAATATAATAGAATGCTAGCTATTTTATTGTTGTCTAATAAGCAAGCTCATGTTGATGAGAAATTTATAGAAAAGAATAATGGGTATATATGCATTGCCTTCTTGAATTGGATCTCTCTACATAATGTTGTAAGATTGAACTAAGTAATTGTTGACAATGACATTTATGATTATCTTTGAACTAGTTAATTAAGACGTAATCTCAAGGTAAGATAGGAACTTACTCTTTTCAACACAAAATTGTATTTACTAATATTGTTGACCTTTCCAAAGATTAAAATTACACAACATTGAAATTTGAAAAAAAGAGGCCAGCATTATTTTTGAAAGACTTATCATTATATCATTATATTAGAAAAAAATGTTCATCCCTTTTGTAAAGGCATAAGGATGTTAAGTGAATATAAAGTTCAAGGAAAACATAAGATAAACTTGGTGTATTTACTACTACTAAATGTGATGTTGATGAACATGGCGGAATTTGTATTAAGAATTACTTGACAATAAATTTCCCATCATTACATTAAGCTAAGAAATTAAAGTCATTAATTTTAGATAAGATATAGTTACAATTGAATTTTTTAATGTTTTTATTTAGAATGATGGATTAAAATTCCATGAGATTAAAGACTTAATAAATGCCACTAAAATGTCATTTGAAAATGTTAAAAATTATTTGTTGTAATACTAAAATGCCATATATTAACATAATCTTCTAAATTTCTTAGGTATAAAACACCTACTTATAATGAATGCTTGTCACCCTCAGAAACTATGCATAGAGCATACCAAAAAAACATAGCTCACCTATTACTAAGACATTTTTTGTTACAACTCATTAATTATTATAGTTTATTAGGATGATTATATACTCCTTGAAATAGCTTGGATATTTGTAACTATTTATGAAAATTTTAGCATCTTAATGATATTCTATTCAAACAAACTTCAATTCTTTTACGAAGTTGACCAGGACCTTCTTCATTAATTATTGAGAATATCTATGTTCCTGGATCATTAATATTTTATCTAAACATATTTACTAAATAATTTATGACACATTTTTCTATACCAATTAAATTTGGTATTAAATTAAATTTTAAAACTATCATTTGAAAAGACCAATCCTACCTTGTAAGAAGTTTTGAAATACCTAACCATATCTAGAATAGATATTACCTATATAATATTTATTACATCTAGATTTATGTAGAATTTTATATAATCATTTTTAATGGTAATTACACATTAAAAGCATCATTAGTTTTGTACTTCATTATTCCTACCTTTACAAGACTCAAGGGTGAGAGAGTTCTGAAACAAAAAAGAAATGGCAAGAAGCAACATCAATATGGAAAATAGCCTAAACTAGAAACAACTATAGAAAACTTAATGAGCAAGGGATCTAGCCAAGTCCCTAAGACTAGAAGAAACCTTTCTAACTTTTGAGAGCCTATGAAGCTCAACACTAACTAATCCCTCTTAGAATGGTGTGCCTAATCTCAATAATTTTTCCATATAAAAAATGCTTGTCTTGAAGAAGCTTTTCTACAGTAGAGGGACCTCTATAAGTCACAAAATCAAATCCAAAAAATGATGAATAAAGAACTTTATCTTTTGTTTAAAATGTTGTGTTTGGTTATAATGATTTTTAGCATGTCATTTCAACTAGTAGAAACTCAAGCACCATGTCCAAAATTTCTAACAAAATTAGACACTTAAATTGTGTTTTAAAATATTCAAGTGCACTTTTGTAGGTCTATGTTAGATTTATATATTTCTCATTTAATTTCTATAAGATGTATTAACCTAAGAAAATTAAGAAAATAAAGTATTTACTGTTGGAGTGGTGAAGAAACTGAGAGGGCAGGGGGTGAATTAGTGTCTTAGATTAATTTTTTCTTTTACTAAAATTAAAAGTAATATATGCTCTTAATATTTCAATGATTAAAACATTCATGAACTAAATGCAATCATAAAACTGAAATGAGAAACATTAAATCAGTTAAACACATAAGATCATCATGTCAAGACAACAAGATTATAACATTGTTTTTGTCCTGAGTGGAAAACCCTCATGGGGTAGAAAAACCACTCGAAAAATTTGTCTCACTGGATTATTAAAAAATGCCTCACTGGCCAAAGAACCTCATTGGTTACAAGAATGCCTCACTGGCATACACACATCTGCCTCACTGGCATACACACATCTGCCTCACTGGCATACAAACATCTGCCTCACTAGCATACATTTCATGGTCTTATTGACCAATCTCCAATGAAGGAAGAAAAATAACATCAGGGGGTTACCCTGTTACAATCCAAACCATTACAACTGAACTAATATATCTTATGTCATACAGGTTCATTTCATTGGAACTTGAAAAACACAAAATATATCAATCTATTTTCAACTCCCTTTGTATACAAGTTTTACAAGACAAATTTATGCATTATGTCCTAGAATGAAAACTCTTACATAGTATATGATATTACAATAAAATCATTGACCTCAAAACAGTGCCAAATCACTATTTTTATAATGTCCAAAAAATGATACTGAATTTTTCCATCTATCAACAAAACAACTAAGAATTCCATAACTATTTTTGTCACTGTATTTTGTTGCTTTTGAATTGCCTTTCAGTTGCAAAATATCTGTATACAGTGACAGGTAAAAAATAATGATAAACTATTATAAAAAAACAAAATTGCTATTTACCCATTGTCAAAAACAAAAACCTTTACCCACATGGTGAATGGAAAGCACAGCCCTGAAAACCCCGACAAGGGTTTCAAAAAATTAGATAACATTAACCATTGAAACAAAAGATCCATTTCCCTTAACAAATGTAAATTTGGTTGAAGACTCTTAAGCAAACAGAGAACAAGGATACCAAAACTCTTAACACTCAACCGACAATGAATACACCCTTCTCTGCAAGTGTAAATCAAAAAAATAACTACCAGCCAGCAAAAACAACTAAAGAATATTAAACCCAAGAAAAAAGAAGTCTGAAAACCATTCTTTTTAATTGGAAAACCACTGTGAATCGAACATTTTCTTGTCCATGCAAACACCATCATTAACTTCTCGCAAACCCTAACTCCTTGTGAGTTTTCTTCACACAAAATAATAACCAACACAATGTCTTTATGTTCGAGTAGTTTCACATGTTAAACATTATTTTCCATCAAGCCCTAATTCCTTTTGTCATGTGCTCAAAAATATGTGTTGACACCCTTATCACTATGTCCCTTTTAAATATCATTGTGTTTCCTTTTTCCATCGAACCAAAACACTATAATAACCTTGGAAATCAACATGTGCAAGTATTTTTTGACTTAAATAACTTGTGACCTCAAAAAGATCCCACAAATATGAAGTGCATGGAGTGCTATCAATGAAACAAGAATAGGTGCTTCCCTTTTTAAGCCTTGTAAAGGATGTTATGGCTGAAAGCCTAGCAAATAAGAAACTTTTTATTTTGCCATATTAATGCCAATTGAGCTATAGCTAGAAGCCTAGCAAACAACCTTTTCTTTTGATCATGAAACAAGGAATATAAATACAAACTTAACCATATTATAATTTGTAGGTTTTTTTTTTTTACTGAATGCCTTGCACATAATTGAACATGTATACCTTGAAACCTTGCATTTGACATAATGCCAAATATAATGCCATTATAAAGCATCAAACATAGTAAAAACTCCTTAGCCATAAAGAACATATAAATATCATCACCATCAGACCTTGCAACCATATTTGACACAATGCCAAACAAAATGCCACTAGAGTCAACATTTACTTGTGTCATAGATATTACGTAAAATAAGAGTCAATATAATTCTCTAAATTATATTGCAAATTTTTTCAAAAATTCAACAAATCCACTCTCACTTAGCTTATAAAGAGAAGGTCTTGTTAAATAGCCAAAGTGAATTCTTGGTAGCTTAAAGAAATAATTCCCATAATATTTCAAAATATATTGTGTTAGAATAGGATTCATATTTATGACATTATTAATCCCCTTCGAAATTTGTGATGTTGGTCTTCATCCATTCTCCCCAAATTCCCTTGTTGTTAGCTCTTTTTCCTTCCAAGTTTTTTATTAAAAAACACTAAAGCTTTGTAGGAAAAGTTTATTAAAACAAATTTTTAAAATAGAAATTGGATGCCAAATTTGATGCATATCAAGATATCATAGTATTGACATATTAGGTTGTGAAGAGAAGATTAGGAAAAAATTAAGGCAACTGCCTGGGCATGTAAGCATGGAAGACATAACCATACAAAACAATCCACATTGCCATCTAAGTTGCACTTTGTCAAAGTGGTCGGGGTGACAATATACTCTCCTAGAAAACAACCCAAACCCACATGGAATTCATCTCCAGATTTCTGCCAGACTTTGAAGTACACAATTCCTACATTGGAGGAGTTGGAAAAGATGGAATGAAGGCCTATGGAAACAACATCCAAGATAACATGACTTCTCTCCTTGGGATTTTTCTATGCCGCTATCAATCTTATCCACAGATGACATGACAACTTCTCTCATAAAAGAAACAACATGATACATGGAAATTGATAGGGCTCATAAGGTATGTACTGGATATGTGCAAGGAGACCAATGTAGGAAAAATAGTAAATTGGTTCATTTATATGCAGAAGATATTGTGCAAGGGATTAGTATAGGTGTGGAGGATGCACAATAGAAGATCAAGATAGAGTATTTTTTAATGTTTATTGAGATGTTTTAGATGTGTATTTTTTAATGTGTATGTGGTTTAGATGTTCGATTAGTTCTTTTATAGATGTATATGGATGGTTGTTAAATGATTTTTGGATGTTTTGATAAGTTTTTGAATTAGTTTTAAGTGGTTTAATCACTCATTTAAATGATTCTAATCATTTTAAGAGATGAATTGTTTCTATTGAAAAATTGTGTTTCGACAAGCATCAAAGAGTAGGTTATGACAAATTTTTATGTGATACTCCTAAAATTCTCTTCAAAATGACATTGTAGCATAAGGTTAAGATTCTCACACAAGGTTTTCTACAAGTGCACAAGATTTTCTAGATATACATAAATGCTGACAATTATTATAAACAATGTTGATGATATAGAATACCTATGGATGAGCACTCACAATTATTAGACATTGTTGTAGAGACTTCATCATCCACTTGCTTGTATAGTGACCTAGAG
The DNA here is from genome assembly GCA_007258455.2 of Sequoia sempervirens. NCBI lineage: Eukaryota > Viridiplantae > Streptophyta > Pinopsida > Cupressales > Cupressaceae > Sequoia > Sequoia sempervirens. The sequence continues at coordinate 308,918,506 of VDFB02105785.1, read as the reverse complement.
CTCTCCATTTTATATTGATTATTTGTTAGCTATAACTCTAAATATCTTATTGTAATTGACCTTAAAAAAATCATTATAAGTAATGAAAAATACAATTATACCTATTCTTAAGCATTCATCTAAATCTCAATTAAATAGTGTAGATCTAGAAGGATAAAAACTGGCATCAAGTAGAGATGCTACCTTATCATATCAAAGCACATTTATTTTCTTTATATATGTACATGACCAAATATATAATCAAATCATTAACCCTATTTCCTTACTCGATAACCAAAACTAGCAAGCTCATGTTGATGAGCAATTTATGAAACTAAATAATGGGTATGTGTGCATTGGCTCCTTGAATTGGATCTCTTGACATAATATTGTGAGATTGAGCTAAGTAATGGATAACAATGACATTTTATGATTATCATTGAACTAGTTAATTAAGGCTTAATCTCAAGGTAAGATAGGAAATTACTCTTTTCAACACAAAATTGTACTTAATATATGGTTGACCTTTCCAAAGATTAAAATTACACAACATTGAAATTTGTAAAATGAGGCCAACATTACTTTTGAAAGAATTCTCACTAGACCATTATATTAAATGAAAAAAAGTAGTCCATCTCCTTAGATACAAGGGAACAAGGATGTCAAGTGAATAAAAAGCACAAAGCATACATAAGATAAAATTGATTCATTTACTAATTGTTAGAACACAACAATCTACTGAGAAGGAGGGTGAATCAGTAGATACTAAAATTTTAACCCTTTAAACTTTTGAGTAGACTAACATCTAGGACACTTGGTGTGCAGATTGAAATATGAATTACAAAATACAAACAAGCATATAATCAAGCATCACATAACACATAATATACGTGGAAAACTCAAGATGGGAAAAACCACGGTGATAAATGCTACTAGGATCTACTATCCTAATCCAGCCTCACAAGCAATAATGTTTTGTTACAAGGTTTAAGGGCACCAACTCTAAGGAGACACCAATCCCCTGAGCACCAACTCAGTTATCTGATGGCACCAACCTATTAGATTTACAATATAAATGATGATTACAATTTGTTCCTAAGGAACTCAAATCACTGTCATAGCTTACTCTATAACTGCTCAACTATGTGTTGTTGCCACAACAACTCTCTTCTCTGCTCTACACTCCATTGGTTTGGATTTTTTCGCCTCCTTCTTTAGTGCATTCTCAGTCCACCTCAATGCACCATCATACCCCTTCTGCAGCTCTCTCTCTCTCTCTCTTTTTAGTGTATTCTCTATTAGCTTCTGGAGCTCAAAATCACTTCTACACTATACACACTCCTCTACCCTTTTTTCACCTCTTTTCACACCATAAACAATATTCTCATGTGTTTGGTGTGTAGCTAATTGATCATGATTACCTCAGGATTCTCCACCATCAACAGATCTTCTTTTAGGGTTTAGAATATCTTCTTCACTTTTATTCAGTTGTATTGAGCCACACAACATTAAATTCTGGTGCAGAGAATTTTCCTTCATTCTCTCTCTGTCAAACCCTAGGATCAAATATGCATTGAATGCTTCCTTCTATTTATTCGATTTGATCTCGATCCTTTCTTCTTTAGCCACTTGTGTTACTGCTTTGTTCATCAAATCTCATTACATTTTTCGTTGAAGCAAGCAGATCATTAAATTCTTACCTCCATGTCGATTCACAGTGAAACCCTGTTTACACGAACTTAGTCATTTGTGATCTTCACTTTCAAATCTGATCCTTCGATATCCTATCTTCGCACCATGATCTTGTGCCCTTCATTCATCGTTTCAATTTTAAAACATGATCATCCAATAAATGGTCTTTAAATCTCCTTTGTTGATCTCATCTTCTTTGGCACTGCTACCATCACGTATCACTACTTTACTCAAGACATCCATATTCATTTTTGTGATGTGAAGAAATGTAGTGATCACCATCTAATTTCCTCCCTTGAATCTCTGTCGTCCATCACATATCGCTACTTCGCATATGCCTTCATCTTGCATTATCGTGATGCATAAGAACACAACAATCACCATTGGATCGACTACTGTTCAAGTTGTGTTGTCCCCTGCTATCCCGTTAGCTCTGACAACGAACCCACAAAATCTCTGTGGGTTGGAAGGCTTATGCCATGTGTCCCTCTGACATCATTCTCCACTAATTGCATTATACTTATCGCCCATCACTGAAGTCTTCATGTCTCAAGGATGTGTAAGTGCGATGCACTAACACCCAACGATGCAATAACATTAGGATACATGTACCTATTAATGTCATAAACCACTAACTTCTGAAGCACATCGTTCATCGCCAAAAACATTCAATCACTTCACTTCATAATAGCGATGTGAAGCAATTGGGCAATATGATGCCACGTGTAGCTGGACCCACCAAGGCTTTGTCATCCATCATTTTGCATTGTTCGATCAAGCCTTATTTAATCACAACCATTCCCCGCTTCCCTGCGAGACTTAGTCGGGTCCCACCATAAACATAACGGGTTGGTGGACACCATCTGACCAACTAGATCATAGTCATTGAACCATCTCCATCACACATCGCTGAACTTCAAGCCAACTTCGAAGAGCTTTCCGTGATGCATGAGATCTAGCGATAGTCATCGGATCTACTAACTTTGAACGTGCGTCATTCGATCTCCAAAGGAGCATGTTGGTGACATCAACTAGGTGACTAGGTAATGGGGCTGGTCATCGAACGAGCTTAAAGGAATAAGTTATAACTTATGCAGCCTGCAACCTCCAATAAATAGTCATCGTTAGAATTGGAGATCTATTAAGATGCCATGACTGCAACTCTAGGGTTTATCTGCAAAACCCTAATTCAAGCCGAGAGAAAAAATAAATCAATTCTATCTTGAACAACCTTCAACATCTCATATTGCAATTTATATTTTTGAGAAGTTCACAGAAAACCCATGTCAAATCTGGCCTTAGTTTTCACTTTTGAATACTGGAAGAATTCTCTGTAGTACCATGATAGAGTTGCATGAAAACAATGCAAAATTTTGTGCAACTTTTGCAACTTACACTCCTACTTCCAAAACCACATACATAACATACCAAATTTCTCTCATTGGACATCAATGACAACAATATGCTAACAATCTCCCCCTTTGTCATTGATGGAAAAACCAAATGCTCATACCAATTGACGAAATGTTCTGATACCAATTGAAAAAATGTAACATTGAAGCTTTGTACCAATTGAACTAAACTCCTCCTTAGACTTACACTCTTTTTCTCCCCCTTTGACATCAATGGCAAAGGGTAGACTCCCCTTGAAGATATATTGCCCCTTTGACAAGCAATCCAAAGAGAAAGTGGAAATCTTTGATTATGCAACCATCAAGTCATTAGAAATTTGTAAAACCATTGTTACTTGACTTGATCTATACTTTTCAATTCTAGGGATGAATGAGGTAGAAATGAAGCTCCCCCTATACACATGCCCTATCACTAGTGTCTAGTGATATGATGTGGGAGCAATGACTCCCAACTTCTACCTTAGATATTCAAATTGTTCCTTGGGAAGAGGCTTGGTGATGTCAACTACTTGTTCTTTGGTTGAAGAATACTCCATGTTGACCTCCTTATCTACAACCTTATCTCTAATGGAGTGATATTTGATGGATGTGTGCTTTATTCTAGAGTGCATCACTCAATTCTTTGATATATTTATGGCACTTGAATTATCACAAAGAATTGAGATAGGTTCTTTGTACTCCACCTTTATGTCCTTAAGTGTTTGCTTCATCCATAGGATTTGACTACAACATGCTATTGTAGCTACATATTTTTCTTTTGCAATGGATAGAGTGATTGATTATTGCTTCTTTCTCATCCAAGAAACTAAATTGTAAATCCCAAAAAGAATGCTCCACCACCGGTGCTTTTCCTGTCATCTACACTTCCTGCCCAATCAACATTTGTATATGCTATTAAAGAAAATTCCTTGATCTTAGGATACCATAGTCCATAGTCAACAATACTTTTGATGTATCTTAATATTATTTTTACAACATTGACATGAGACTCTTTAGGTGCAACCTGAAACCTTGCCACTAAACAAACTACTTACATAATATATGGTCTTGATGTAGTTAAATATAGCAAGCTTCCAATCATTGACCTATAAACATCTGATTTGCCTCAGGTGACTCATCTGATTTTCTCAACTTACATCTAGTTATCATGGGGGTACTAACTCAAGTCTACTCTCATCCATGCCAAACTTCTTAAGCATTTCCTTAGAAAATTTAGTTTGAGATATGAATATCCCATTATTAGTTTGTACAATTTCTAAGCCAAGGAAAAATGACAACTCTCCTAACATTGACATCTCAAACTCATCTTGCATATATGTAGAAAATATTTTACACATTTTATCATTGCTACCACAAAAAATGATGTCATCAGCATACACAACAACAATTATCATGTGCTCACTTTCATATTTGAAATATAAGTTATTGTCTACACATCCCTTTTTAAATCCTTGTTGCTGATGATACTGGTCTAATATGGAATACCATGCTCTAGGTGCTTGCTTTAGACCATACAATTCCTTTCTCAATCTGCACACATAATCATCATCTTTTGATAGCTCAAACCCTTCTAGTTGTTCTATGTAGACTTCCTCTTCTAGGTTTCCATTCAAGAATGCAGATTTGGCATCCATTTGATAAACTTTAAATCCTTTATACATTGAAAATGCAAGAAACATTATGATTACTTCTAATCTTGCTACAGGTGCAAATTTTTCTTCAAATTCAATGCCTTCAACTTGTGCATAACCTTTGCACACTAGTCTTGACTTGTTCCTCACAACAACTCCATCCTCATTTAGTTTTTTTCTAAACACCCACTTGGTGCCAATCACATTTTTGGTTGGGGGTCTAGGAACCAATTCCTAATTTTGATTCTTCTCAATCTGATTTAGTTCCTCTTCCATGGCCTATATCCATCTTTCATCCTTGCTAGTTTCAGTAAAAAAATTTGGTTCAATCAGAGATAAGAGAGAAAAGTTTACTTGTTCTTTGTTCTTTGTAAATCTTCCCCTAGTCTAAACTCCTTCATTTTTATCCTCAATTATCTATTCTGTTGGATGATGTTTTTAAATATATTTTGCAGGGGCTTTCTCAACATCTACTTCCTCATATTCTTCTTCATTATTTGCCACCTTGTCTTCATAATCTGAATCATCTACAAAGTTATTCTAACTAGGTTTGATATGTTTTATACTTTCATCAATCTTGACATTAATGCTTTCCACAATATTGTCCAATATTTTGTTATAGCATTTATATTCTTTGCTTTGGGTGGAATATCCTAAAAATATTCCTTCATCACTTCTAGACTCAAACTTTCCTAAATTTTCATCTTCTCTCTTGATGTGGAGCTTACTACCAAACACTTTGAAGTACTTCATAGATGCAAGCCTGCCATACCACAACTCATAGGGAGCACTATCACTATGTACTCTGATTTGAACTCTATTCAGAATGTTGGAAAGTGATTCATCTTTGGATATTGTTGGCCGTAGAAGAGTCAGAATCAAATTCCCTGATGGAAGAATAAAGGGAATCAATGATGTGATGCATATACCAGATCTGGCTCGGAATCTACTTTCTGTAAGTAAGCTGAATGATATTGGACTGCAGGTCACATTCTCTGGAGATGGCTGCAAGATGACTAGAGGCACAATGGTGCTAGCTAGGGGTGCTCGAATTGGTACCTTGTACAAGCTGGATGCACTGGATGTCCAATGTAACAGTGTCTCTGCAAAGTCACAGAAAGTTGCTCATGGAGAAAAGGAGGAAAACGTTCCTGATGGTGTAAACTCCATGGAGGTTAAACTTCCAGCAAAAAAGACTATGCTCTGGCATCATAGGCTTGGCCACATTGGTGAGAAAGGTTTAAAAACCTTGAAAATTAAAAACCTGGTAGAAGGGCTTGAAGATTGTAACCTTGAGTTTGAATTTTGTGAACATTGCATATATGGAAAACAACACCATGTTTCATTTTATTCAGTCCTCACAAATCTTCTGGTTTGCTTGATTATATACATTCTGATGTTTTTGGTCCAGTGAATGTTCCTTCTTTGTCTAAATCAAGATACTATGTGTCGTTTATTGATGATTATTCAAGAAGAGCATTTGTATATTTTCTGAAAAGTAATCGAAGTGTTCAGTTTAAGGAATTTAAAACCTTGTAGAAAATCAGACTGGTAAGAAAATAAAATGTTTAAGGACTGACAATGGCAGTGAGTTTTGTTCAGATGAATTCAAAAGGTACTATAAAGATCATGGGATTAAAAGACATAAGACTACACCTTACACTCCACAACAAAATGGAGTTGTTGAAAGGTTCAACGGGGCGGTAATGGAAAGAGCACGAAGTATGCTAAAGCATCTGGCTTGGAGGAGAAGTTTTGGGCTGAAAGCAGTCTCTACACATGTTACTTGGTAAATCGCTCTCTAAATTTTCTCTTGTTGAGAAGACTTTGGAAGCATGGTCTGGAAAGAAGCCCTCTCTGAGACATATTCGTTTCTTTGGTTGTGAGGCATATGCGTGTTGTTTGAAAAAAGATCTAAGTTGGAAAACAGCATTAAAGTGTATTTTTTTGGCTATAGTGCTGGCATAAGAGGATACAAGCTTTGGAACCAGAGGAGAAGGTTTGTGAGAAAAAGCACTATCTTTCATGAGTTGAAGCCTTCTACATTGGATCGAGGTAGTCAGAGAAATCAAAAAATGAAAAGGATGTAGCAGAAATTTCTCCGACACCAGATAAAGAGGAATTGGAAAATCAAAATGTGCCTGATACTGAGGAAAGCTCAAGTAGCTCTAAAAGTTCTGAAGAAGATGAAGAACCACCTCATCCTCAGCCTGTGAGGAGGTCAACTCATGAAAGGAAACAACCTGATAGGTATGGGTTTTCTTTGATAGAGTCTACTTGTGCCTATGCTTTAATTTCTAGCACTGATGAACCTAGGACTATGAAAGAGGCATTTAAAATGTCTGATTCAAACTCTTGGTTAGAAGCCATGAATGAAGAAATGGCATCATTAGAAAAGAATGATACCTGGAGGTTGGTGCCATTGCCTAAAGGTAGAAAAGCAGTTGGCTGCAAATGGGTATTTAAAAAGAAAATTGGTCTGGATGGCAGTGTAGAAAAATATAAAGCAAGACTAGTTGCAAAGGTTATTCCCAAGTAGAGGGAATTGATTACGGAGAAATCTTTTCTCCTGTAGCTAAGCTGACATCTATTAGATTTCTTTTGTCACTTGCAGATAGCGTTTGATTTAGAGATTGAACAGATGGATGTGAAGACAACGTTTCTTCATGGTGATCTTGAAGAAGAAATTTATATGTCCTAGCCAAAGCACTTTGTGGAAAAAGGTAAGGAAAGACCGGTTTGCATGTTGAAGAAATCTCTATATGGTTTAAAACAGTCTCCTAGAATGTGGTACCAGAAATTTGACATTTTTGTTTTGTCATTGCGATTTGTAAGATCAAAATGTGATCATTGTGTGTATTATAAAGCTGAAAGTGATCGCGTTCTTATTATTGCTCTATATGTTGATGATATGTTGTTCATAGGAAATAGTAAGATAATGATTTCTGATCTTAAGTCTCAGTTGTCTGCAAAGTTTGAAATGAAAGATCTTGGTGCAACAGGGTATATTTTGGAATGGAAATAACCAAGGACAGGAAGAATAGAAAACTTTAGCTCGGTGAGCCAGGTATATCAAGACTGTTCTAGAGATTTTTGTATGACTGATTGCAAGCAACTAGTTTTCCAGTTATGTAGGGAATGAAGCTATATATTGAGGATTGTCCAAAATCTCCTATTGAGATGGAGGACATGACCAATGTGTCATATGCTAGTACGTTTAGTCTAATGTATGCAATGGTCTGTACAAGGCCAAACATTGCCCAAGCAATAGGAGTTCTTAGTCATTTTATGGCTAATCCTGGAAGGACACATTGGGATGCTGTGAAGAGAGTGTTTAGATATCTAAAGGGCACTTCAGACTATGCTTTGTGTTACCATGGAAAATTGGCTGAATCACAGAGGACTCTTAGCATTCGAGGTTATGTGGATTCTAATTGGGCAAGGGAAATTGATAGCAGGAGATCCACCGGTGGATATATTTTCATGATGAATGGTGGTGCAGTAAGTTGGATGAACAAGCGGTAGGCTATAGTCTCTTTGTCCACTACAGAGGCAAAATACATGGCAGCTACACATGCCTATAAAGAAGCAATCTGGTTAAAAAATTTGTGTTCTAACATTGGTTTTGATGCAGGAAAAATTACTATTTACTATGACAGTCAGAGTGCTATATGTTTGGTGAAAAATCCTACTTTCCATGCCAGGATGAAACATATAGATGTACAGTATCACTTTGTACGAGATATGGTGGAGGATGGGAAGGTCTCTTTGGAGAAAGTGGATATCTAGAGAATGTTGCAGATGCATTGACGAAGCTTGTGAGCATAGACAAGTACAGGTGGTGTGCTAGTTCGATGGGCCTCTTGGCCCATGAATTTTAGTAGTTTTATTATGCCCTGGAGATGTCAGTAAGGTCTTCATCAAGTGGGAGATTGTTGGAATATTTTCCTCAATCCATACCGACATGTAACTCCTGAAGGGAAAAGTCGCTGTGAAATTATTCATGTCTGGCCGACTAGCTGCTCTGAATCCTTTTGAAATGTTCATGTCACCAAGATAGAGTTGATGTCTTTCCGAATGAAGTCTATCGCTATGACCTATTGTGTTCGGTGTGACCTTTTGTCAAGTGGAGACCTCTGGCTGACAAAATGCTCTTATCGGGCTTCAAGGTGACTTGAACACTCGAGAAGAAGTCCCAGCGACTGAATAATGTCTCACCGATAGCATATGGCCATCGGGGTAACACAAGGGTCTCAGGAAGAAGTCTCAGTGATGAAGAGAGGTCTCACCGACTGGGATAAACTTGGTGTCTTCGCGGTGACACAAAGACTTCGGTATGAAGTCTTGGCGACTTATGTTTGTCTCACCGATGCTCATTGGGGTAACTTGGAAGTCTCGGTAAGAAGTCTTGTCGATGGTGGGTTCTCTCGCCGATAGGTGTGAACATCGCTGTAACCTCTTGGCGATAGAGGGAAGTCTTGCCGACTGATGAACGTTTCGGTGTGACTTTGGAATCTCAGTGTAACCTCTTGGCAAGCGGTAAGTCTTGCCGACAAGTGTTCTTTACGGCATGAGTTGAAGACTTCTATATGATGTCTTGGCGACAGCCGAATGTCTTAGCGATAGTTTTGCTGATGTGAATGTCGATGCAACTTGTGAGCTCAGTAAAACGTCTTGCCGATAGAAATGCAATGGATGTCGGTGGATTCAGTATAACTCATGGTGTTCGCTATATCGTCTTGCCGACTGTTGGAACCTATGCCGATATCATCAGTGAAGCCTTTGAGCATCGGGGAGACATTTCTTGTGTCTCACCGACATGCAAACTTAGTTGAATGTTTCCTTGACCATTTGACTATCCTATGTAGCATCTTGTGGACCAATCAGAGGAGGAAAAATTCAAATAGTTGGCAGTTGGATTTTTTGCAACAGTTGTGCTGGAACTAAACTATCTGCAAGGGAAAAATCTACACTAGCATGCAAACTTTCTATGATGAGGGATTGTGGATAAGGATGAACAAGAGGATAAAAATTAGAATGTGGTAAGATAAAAAGAGATCAATTCTGAGTTTGAAGTGAATTGGATTGTTGAGAGAATTTTCTGAAAAGTGATTGAATAGTGAATGAAGCTATTGTAAACTAATACCAGAGAGGTGTATCTCTGCATTGTATGTAATTTGTTTGTTACTGAAATACAAAGAGATTCAGCTTGGTGTGGTGGGTTTTTTCCCGATAGGGTTTTCCCACGTAAATCTGGTGTTCATTTGTCTTTGTGTATTTGTTATGTTTCTGTAAATCTTTCATGTGTATCGTAATTGGATTGTAATTTGAAAATTAAAAGTATAGTCTACATTCTTCCCTATGGTTTTGACGTTAGGAAAGTTGCTTCCGCACCTCTGCTTTCCTTACACTGACATTCTTTGCATATGACATTTGTAGGCTTTTTGACTCTAGGAATGTGTCTAACTAGTCATTTACTTTCACCAAATTATTAAAGTTTATATGGCCTAATCTTCTATTCCATAACCAACTTTCATCAGCTTGCCCTATCAAACAACTTTGACCTTTTACTTCAACAAGGTTGTAAAGATTGCTATTAGTTCTTAATCCTTGTGAAAATATATTTCCATTCTTTCTTATTTTGCAAACATCCAAATAAAATGTGACTTTATAACCATTTTCACACATTTGACTCACACTTAATAGATTGTGCTTCAATCCTTCAACATACAAAACATCTTTTGTGGGGTTTTTACCATCTAGGCTTAATATGCCTTTACCACATATCTTGACTGCAGTATTATCACCCAAACTCACAGATCCTCCATTACATTTCTTGAGTTTGATGAATTTAATTTTGTCTTCATTCATGTTCTTGGAGCAGCCACTATCTATCACCCATAGATTTTGCTTTTTGGCATGCAGGGTTGTCTATGCAATCATTGATTGTGTCAATGATGCAGGAGCATCCGGGTCCATAGGCAATCCTGCATCACCCATAAATATTTGTTATTATTTTTCTTTAGTTTTGGTGTGTTGTGGTATTTTCAGGCATCTCTTAGCATTGGAAAACCTCCCATGTGATTTAATTTTCAAAATTTGAGTTTTTGCTCTATCGTAGTTTTAAGGCTCTTATAGGCAGTTTTACGAAAATAATTGTTTCTAGAAATCTATAAGAGTTGGGTTAAAATCCTTTGAAAAATATATCATTAGATGAATTGCACACAACGTGGTGAAGGTTTCATGACCAAACTCCTCACGGATTGGAAGAATTTAAAATTAGAAATTTTGTCCTAGATGGCCATGAAAACAATTAATTTTCAAGATTTTTAAAAGCTGGATCAAAATCCTCTTGTGGGAAGCTTTGTAGGGTCATTCTAACCTTACCAGTTTTCATGTGAATATGAGCTACTAGGGGAAAGATATGCAAAAAACTCAATTTTCTAGCATTCTGACACATCTTGTCATAGTTGCACGATTTGATTCTTTCTTTTCAATTCATTTATGCAGCTTCATGGGAAATGAAAATGGAGGATAAAGTGCCTATATTAGGAAAATAATTTTGTATTTTTGGAGAATAAAGACCATCTAAATTAACACTTGTTTAGAACACCTATTTGGAGTACTTTGAGGTGTTATTTTGTGTCATTTTAAGATTTTAATATCTACAAATTTAGCTCCATTCAAAACAGATTTGAAAAGCCTCATTCAAAGCAATTTAATGATGGATTTGAGGTGCAATTCATAAGAATAAAATGCAATGCCTAGTTTGGAAAAAGAGGGATGGGAAATGTGGAAGGCTGCCCACTTTATTGGGCTCTATTTTAAGTAATTAAAACTAAGAGTGGGTTGTGTAGGAGTGGGGGGGAAATTGTCTAAGAGCATGGAGAGTAAAAAATAGGGAGAGAAGTAGCATGGAAAGGAAGTAGAAGATAGTGGGAGGCATGGAGGATGCAACCATTCTTGGGTTGTTCAAAGATAACAGTGGTTAAAAGAATAAAATGCAACAATCTATGAACATACAATAGGAGAAGTAAAAGGGAATAAGGAGAAAGAGGAAGATGAAGCAGAGTTGAAGATAGAGTTGGAGGATAGTTGGGAGATTTAATGGATATGGAGAGCCAAGTAATGTAAATGTATTTTGCTTTTTTTTTCTTAACACTAAACTTTGTAACTAAATCATCTTGTTTGAATAAGATTTCATAATTACATGTAGTTTTTTCTCATTGCTTACCTTGGTGATTTCGACGAGCTTGTGGTTGGGGTTTCTTGTTCTTGCATCAAATGGTATCATAGCTAGTGATCTTGAGTGCATAAGTAGAGCGTTCAATGTGAGGCAACTTATGCCAGGATCTATGGGTGAAGATTGAAGTTGTTTTGAAGCTCCAGAGGTTTTCGTAGGTGTGTGGAGTCTTGTAGCAGTGGATAGCTGAGAAGAAAATAGCTTCGCAAGAGAAGAGGCTAAGAGGATTTTGAGATGCCTCTGATAAGGATAATACCTAGAAGAGTAGAGAAAATGCTAGAAGACTTTTGCAATGAAATGAGACATGAGCTAAGAAATATAGCTGCGAGTTTGGGAAGAAATCTAGAGCTTGAAGATGCACATGCTGAAGATGAGGAAGTTATAGATGAGCCTAAGAGAGAAATTGGGGAGCCAAGAGATGAAGGAGAAGAAATATTTTTTAGGGCAATAGCCCAAATCAATAGAGGCCATAAAATGGAAGTCCCTAATATTTTAGGATCATTGAATCCTGAGAGTCTAATAGATTAGATTGGAGAGTTGGAAGATTATTTTGAGTTTGAAAAATATTAGAGACCCACAGAGGGTAAGGTTGGCACAAACAAAGCTTAAGGGACATGTTGCATTGTCGTGGAAAGAGTTGCAGAAAGAAAGAGTAGAGAATGGTGAGATGAGAATAACACGATGGAGAAAGATGGTTGCTAGATTGGAGGAAAAAATTATTCTAGGAGATTATGAGTTGGAGCTGTTCAAAAAGCTTCAAAATTTAAAACAAAAAGACATGAGTGTGAAGGAGTATATAGAGGAATTTTACAAGATTGTGATTAGATCAAAACATCATGAAATGGATAGAGAGAAGGTGGCTAGATATATAAATGGACTTAGATTCAATATCCAGAATGAGATGAGTATGTTGAAGATTTCTACTATTGAAGAGGCTCGCTAGTATCCTTTAAAAGTAGAGGAAAAGGTAAATAGAAGGAAACAAAATAATTCAAGAGGAAAAGGAAAGATAGTAATGAAAAGAGGACAACCAAGTAGCCACAAAGGAAAGAAGATTTTTGAAGAAGAAACAATTATGAAATGGAACAAAGAAGCAAAAGGAAAAGATATTCAACAAGAGGATGTTGCAGTAGTAGTAGAGAGTTCTTGGGCAAGTGTTTCCAGTGTGGGGAAGTTGGACATAGAGCTTTTGAGTGTCCACAAATACACCAAGAAACTAGTAAGAGAGGTGCAGCAAGAAATCACATGGTGCAAGAAGACAAGGAGAGCATAGCATCACCAGAGGAGGTGGTAAAACCAAAGCATGGAGAATCCCTATGTTCAAGAGAGTGTTGGTGAATCCAAGCAAAGAGGAGAATGGACCATCTCAGAGAAGGAGTTTCTTTCATACCATACACAAATCAGGAGGTAAGTGTTGTAAGGTTATTGTAGACAGTGGTAGTACAAATAACTTGGTTTTTGAGGAGATGGTAGAAAAACTAGGATTGAAGAGGATTAAGCATCCTAATCCCTATAAAGTAAGTTGGCTGCAAGAAGATCACGAGTTAGAGGTGAGAGATCAATACTTAGTAAATTTTTATATTGGTCCTTATAAAGATGAAGTTTATGAAAATCCTTTGGAAGATATATCATTGGATGAATTTCACACAATGTGGTGAAGGTTTCGTGACCAAACTCCTCACAGATTGGGAGAATTTAAAATAAAAAAATTTGTCCTAGATGGCCTCAAAAACAATTAATTTTCAATATTTTTAAAATCTGGAGAAAAATCCTTTTGTGGGAAGATTTATAGGGTCATTCTAATCTTACTCACCAATTTTCACATGAATATGAGTTGTTGGGTGAAAGATATACAAAAAACTCAATTTTCTAACATTTTGACACATTGTGTCATAGTTGTGTGATTTGATTATTTCTTTTCAATTCATTTATGCAAATTCATGGGAAATGAAAATGGAGGATAAGGTTCCTATATTATGCAAATAATTTGGTATTTTCGGAGAACAAAGACCATCTTAATTAACACTTGTTCAAAACGCCTATTTAGACTACCTTGAGGTGTTATTTTGTGTCATTTTTAGATTTTAATATTTGCAAATTTAGCTCCATTCAAAATAGATTTGAAATGTCTCATTTAAAGAAATTTAATGATGGATCTAAGGGGCCATACATAAGAATAAAATGCAACTCCTAGTTTGGAAAAAGAGGGATGGGAAATGTGTAAGGGTGCCCACTTTATTGGGCTCTATTTTAAGCAATTAAAACTGAGAGTGGGTTGTGTAGGAGTGGGGGGGAAATTGTCTAAGAGCATGAAGAGTAAAAAATAGGGAGTGAAGCAACATGGAAAGGAAGTAGAAGATAGTGGGAGGTGTGGAGGATGTATCCATTCTTGGGTTGTTCAAAGCCAACAATGGTTAAAAGAATAAAATGCAGCAATCTATGAACATACATCAGGAGAAGTAAAAGGGAATAAGGAGAAAGAGGAAGATGAAGCAGAGTTGAAGACATAGTTGGAGGATAGATGGGAGATTTAATGGCTATGGAGAGCCAAGTAATGTAAATCTATTTGTTTGATTTTTTCTTGATATTAAACTTTGTAACTGAATCATCTTGTTTGAATAAGATTTCATAATTAAATGTAGTTGTTTCTCATTGTTTCACTTGGTGATTTCGGCGAGCTTGTGGTTGGGGTTTCTTGTTCTTTCATTAGTGGAGCTTTCTCCCTTTTCTTTGCACACTTTCTTATTTTTCTTTTCTATATTTTCTACCTTCTCCTCCTTATTTTCAGATTCTATTTTTGACTTAGGATGTAAAACTTTCTTTTTCTCATTCTTAACATTTGGTCTTGTAAACTTTGTTCTAAAATTTTAGCTATATGACCAAATTTATTACAGTTATAAAAAAATACATTCATATCAAGTAAAGGAGCAAACAAATTTCTGCTTTCAAAGTTTTCACTCCTTTTAGGAATGATTCTACATTCTCTAGCCCTATAACCAAACTAATTACATGTACATCAATATCCATAGAAATATGAAGAATACCTCCAGTCATAGATTTTTTTGTTGGATGAGGGAGTATCTTGTGCATCTACCTTCTGGTGTTTCTCACCCTATTGAATCCATCAACATCAATCCTTTTGAAACTTTTCTTTTTCTTCTGATGATTAGGATCTGATTGGTTATCCTTCTTGTCTACAATAGGCTTCTTTTCTTCTTTAGTTTTCTTTTCCTCTGCAGATTTCACATTACAATCACTTCCTTTGCAATCACTTTCCTTGACAAATTTAGACATTTCTTCTATCCTAAATCTTTCATATAATTTTGCAGAAGCATCAACAAAGGAGCTTTGCCATTTCTCCAAACCTAAACCTAATTTTTCTTTGTTCACAGGCTTATGGGTACTCAATAACTCATCTAAAATATTTAAGCCATTTTTTAGCTTGAGTCCTTTCTCTATTTGTTCTTTTTCCTTTTCCAAATCTCTTCTTAGAGAAAAAATCTATCCCTCAAGCTTCATACATCTGTCAACTTCAGATTGTAGCTTGGATTGAATATCATATTCTACTCTTGTTGCTCCCTCTAGTTGCAACTTTATGTCTACCACATTCTAGGTAGATTCTTCTAGTTCCTTGCTTAGTTTATCAGACTCATTTTGTGAAAGTTTCTTCTTCTGCTTGTTCTCCCTTTTTAACTTCTCAATCTCATCTCTGAGATCATCAATCTCATCTAGAGCATAGATGAGTTCTTCTAGGTCAACCACTCCTTCTTCACCTTCTTCATGAAGATCTTTTGCCTTTTCATTTTTCTACTCCTCGGACTCTTTTTCCACTCCTCAGACTCTTTTTCCATGAAGAGAAACTCATGTTCTTTTACAACAAAAGAACATTTTTTTTCATCATCTGAGCTATTGCAATCCTCTGATACATCACTATCTTCTTTGAGGTATAGAATTTTCTTTTTCTTCTAAAAATTCCTTTTCTTGGGATGGTAGGGTTTCTTCATTTTATCATCTACCTCTTGTTCAAATTTTCCTTTCTTATTGTAGGTACATTTAGCAACGAAATGACCTACTTTACCACATTCAAATAATTTAAAGGGAAACTTACCTTTGTATTTTCCAGATCCTTTTCTTAGTCTCCTAATGAAATTTTCCTCTTCTGCATCCGTCTCATCATTCTCAAATGAGATCATCTATGCCTTGTCTTTCTTGGGAGGTACATCCTTCTCCTTGTTAATAGACTTGAAGGAAACTTCTCTCCTAGATGGTTCTTCTTCTCTCATCCTCATCTCATAGGCTGTGAATATACCATGCAGCTCATTTAGAGTTATTTCTCTTCCTTCTTCAATAGCTGAGATCTTAGAATCATACTTGTATGTCATTGATCTAAGAACCTTCAATACAACAACATCTTCTTTCAATTCTTCTCCATAAACTTTGATAGAGTCACTATATCATTAACTCTTAGAAGATAGTCTATAATCTTCTCTTCCTCTATCATCTTTAGGCCTTCAAATCTAGTTTTTAGTATTTGAAGTTTTGCAAGTTTTACCTTGTCATATCCTTCATAGATCTTTTTTAATGTTTCACAGACATCTTGTGCATTCTTACAATACATAACCTTGATGTGTACATATCTAGACAAACTATTCATAATAGCAAACCATGCTTTTTCATTGTTCTCAAAATCCTTTTTAGCTACAACATCACTAGGAGGTGTGGTCGATGGTTTGTATCCAGTTACTACTGACATCCATACATAAAAAACTAAGAATCCCAAATATCCTTTCATTAATGAGCTCCAATAGGAATAATTCATTCCATCAAACCTAGGTGGCTTGTTTGTGGAGGAAATTTCTTGACTGGCCATTATATTCTTAAATCCAAGGGCCTACCTAAGTTGATTAAGCTTCTCCTAGGGAACCTAGGGCTCTGATACCAATTGTTAGAACACAACAATCTACTAAGAGGGGGGGTGAATCAGTAGATACTAAAATTTTAACCTTTTAAACTTTTGAGCAGATTGAAATCTAGGACACTTGGTGCGTAGATTGAAACATGAATTACAAAATATAAACAAGCATACAATCAAGCATCACATAAAACATAATATACATGGAAAACCCAAGATGGGAAAAACCACAGTGAGAAATGTTGTTAGGATCTACTATTCTAATCCAGCCTCACAAGCAATAATGTTTTGTTATAAGGTTTAAGGGCACCAACCCTAAGGAGACACCAATCCCCCAAACTGAGCACCAACTCAGTTATCTGATGTCACCACCCTATTAGATTTACAATATAAATAATGATTACAATTTGTTCCTAAGGAACTCAAATCACTATCATAGCTTACTCTACAACTACTCAACTATGTTTTGTTGCCACAACAACTCTCTTCTTTGCTCTGCACTCCACTAGTTTGGCTTTTTTCTCCTACTTATTTAGTGCATTCTCGGTCCACCTCAATGAACCACCATACCCCTTCTATAGCTCTCTCTCTCTTTTCAGTGTATTCTTTGTTTGCTTCCAGAGCTCAGAATCACTTCTACATTGTACACACTCATCTAAATTTTTTTCACACCATAGACAATATTCTCATGTGTTTTGTGTGTAGCTAACTAATCATGATTACCTCGGGATTCTCCACCATCTATAGATCTTCTGTTACATTTTAGAATATCTTCTTCACTGTCATTCAATTGTATTGAGCTACACAACATTAAATTTTGGTGCAAAAATTTTTCCTTCATTCTCTATCTATCAAACCCTAGGATCAGATATGCATTCAATGCTTCCTTTTGTTTATTTGATTTGATCACGATCCTTGCTTCTATAGCCACATGTGCTGCCACTTTATGCATCAAATCTCATTACATATGTCATTAAAGTAGGTAGATCATTAAATTCTTACCTCCATGTCAGTTTGTAGGCGAAACCCTATTTACACAGACTTAGCCATTTGTGATCTTCACTTTCAAATCTGAGTCATTGATCTCCTATCTTCACACCACGATCTTGCACCCTTCATTCATCGTCGCAACTTTAAAACATGATTTTCTGATAAACAATCTTTAAATCCCCTTCGTTGATCTCATCTCCTTTGGTACTGCTACAATCGTGTATCACTACTTCACTCAAGACATTCATATTCATTTCCGTAATGTGAAGAATTGTAGCGATCACCGTTCAATCGCCTCCCTTGAATTATTTTTTTCTATCGCATATGCCTCCATCTTGCATTATTGTGATGCATAAGAACATAGTGATCACCATTGGATCAATTGTCATTCAATCTATGTCGTCCCCCACTATCCCATTAGCTCTGACAATGGACCCACAAAATCCTCGTGGGTTGGCGGGCTTATGTCATGTGTCCCTCTAATGTCATTCTCCACTAACTGCATTATACTTATTGCCCATCACTGAATTCCTCATGTCTCAAGGATGTGTAAGTATGATGAACTAACACCCAGTGATGCAATAACATTAGGAAACATGTACATACTGATGTCATAAACCACTAACTCTGGAAGCACATCGCTCATCACCCAAAACATTCAGTCACTTCGCTTCAAAACAATGATGTGAAGTGATCGAGTGATATGACACATGTAGCTGGACCCACCATGGCTCTATCATCCATCATTTTGCATCGTTTGATCAAGCCTTATTTAATCACAACCATTCCCTACTTCCTTGTGAGACTTAGTTGGGTCCCACCATAAACATAATGGGGTGGTAGGCACCGTCTGATGAACTAGATCACAACTGTTGAACCATCTCCATCGCATTTCATTGAACTTCAAGCCAACTTCAAAGAGCGTTCCACAATGCATGAGATCTAGTGATAGTCGTCAGATCTACTAACTTTGAATGCGCACCATTCAATCTTCAAAGGAACATGTCAGTGACATCAACTGGGTGACTAGTTGATGGGGTCGGTCATCGAACAAGCTTAAAGGCATGTTATAATTTATGCAACCTACAACCTCCAAAAAAAAGTCATCGATAGAATAGAAGATCTGTTAAGATTCCATGACTACAACTCTAGGGTTTATCTACAAAACCCTAATTCAATCCAAGAGCACAAATAAATCAATTCTAAGAACAACCTTCAACATCTGATCTTGCAATTTATATTTCTGAGAAGTTCTCAGAAAACCCATGTCAGATTTGGCCTTAGTTTTCACTTTTGAATATTGGAAGAATTCTCTATAGTACTATGACAACAATGCGACATTTTGTGCAACTTTTGCAACTTACATTCCTACTTCTAGAACCAAATACATAACATACCATTTCTCTCCTTGGAAATCAATGACAACAATATGCTAACACTAATATTAAATCTAATAAACATTGTGATGTTGTTGATGAACATGATGGAAGTTTCTTTAGGAATTGCAACAATGAAAATGTTACATAATACATAGTATGTAAGTACATTATGAAACATGTTTATGAATAAAAGTCATTAATTCTAGATAAGATATAGTTACAATTAATTTATTTAATTTATTTATTTGGAATGATAAATTGAAATTCAATGAGATTAATTCTAATAATGGTATTGAAATTTCATTTGGAAATGTTAAAAATTATTAATTGTAACACAAAAATTCCATGCATTAACATAATCCTCTAAACTTTTTACTTATAAAGCACCTACCTATAATGAATGTACTTCGCCCTAAGAAACTATGTTGGGAGCATACCTAAAAAGGACAACTCACCTACTACTAAGAGATTTTTGTTACAAATCTTTAATTACTCTATGTTTACTAGGATGATTATCCCTCCTTGAAATAACATGGATATTCATATTGACTTGAAAAATTTAGTATCTTAATGGTATTCTATTAAAACAAGCTTCAATTCTCTTAAGAAGTTGACTAGGATCTTCTTCATCATTCATTGGGAATATATATCTTCCATGATCATCAATATTTTATGTAAAAATATTTACTTAAAATTTTATTACACATTTTTGTTATACCAATTAAAGTTGTTATTAAATTAAATTCTAAAACAATCATTTGAAAAGACCAACCATACCTTGTAAGAAGTTTGAAAATACCTAACCATATTTAGACTACATATTACCTATATAATACATGTTACATCTAAATTTATGCATAATGTTATATAATAATTAAAAAATGAAAAATATACATTGAAAGTATCATAAATTTTGGTCTTTATTAATCCTACACATAGAATAATATTATTTGATTATTATGTTTTATAGAAAAATATTGGAAACAAAATCAAAATGACAAACAATTTGAACCAAAAATAACAATGGAACAACACTTAATGAGAAAGTGACCTAGCCAAGTCCCTAAGAATAGAAGTAGCCTCTTTAACTTCTAAGAGCCTACGAAGATTAGCACTAAGAGTCCAAATATTCCCCATTTTCTGCCTTAGTGTCTTTTAATTTTTTTCCTTTTATATATTTCTTCTCTAACAAGATTTTAAAGCTACTAGCAATGAAACTCAGGCTTTCGATGCAAAGTTTGATAATCTTATTCACAAACATTTGGAGCTCCTATAATTTCCTTTTCATTTCCAACATACTTTTTGGAGATCCATTTTCATATTTTTTATATGGCATATTGAGTAGGGGTCCATAATTCTTATTTATGATCATGGGATCCTTTCTACATTTCGATTGTTCCATTTCCTTGGAATTAGTGGTATTCCTATGTGAATCCTCATTTCTTTCTTCGTAGTTATATTTTTATTTCTTCTTAATTTTATAATTCTTATCAACATGTCATACCTCCCTAGGAAAATTGGTATTATCCTTATCGGTCGAGGTCTTACTAGTCTAGTTTGGGGTAATAGTATTAGTAGCAAGGGACAAGTTTCTAGTCTTCCTCTTTTTAGTAACATTTAATCTAGGAGTCATCTCAATGTGGTTTTCATGGAAGTTTCTATCATTAGACTCCATAAAAATCATTTAATATTTAGGGTTGTCAACACCCAAAAGCCTAAGTTCTTTCTCATCACAACTAAAATCAACCACAATGATATTTTCCTTCACCATCATCTCAATATTTTGGAAGGAAAGCATGCCAGATCATCTATTTTTCCTAAGGATTTGGTAAGAAGTTCCATTACCCAACTAGATATAGAGGCAATAACATTTTTAACTTTCACATGGAATAGTTTCTTTCCTATCATGATTACCTTGGAATTTTTGATAGAAACAACCAAGATTGGATTTATTTGTCCCTTGGGGTTGATTGAGATGACTAACAAAGGGGGTATTATGGTTTTTAAATGAATAAAAGGTTACTCATGATTGAGGTAATAAGGCATTTGTGATACAAAAAGAAGATTAAACATTGGTTTAGAAGGGTGGAGGATTTGTTGGCTAGAACTTATTTCATTGATTTTTTTACGGAAGAAACAAAATAGTACATGAAGATTATCCTCTAGTTAACCCAAACACATTAAAATCTACCCTCTAGAATGAAACATTTTATAATAAATAAGGAGACTTGACCTCAAGGATTTGATATATATTAATACTTGAACTCATTCTAGAATTTGACTATTTATTCATCACCTTGGAGGAAATATTTGATGTATTATTTTTCCCTACTAATTTTGAAACATTTGGATTTATTTCCATCAATAGATAGGCCAATGGATTCACCAATAAAGTCCTAAGTGACTTTGAATTGGACCCCACTAATGTTGACCTTCTCATTAACCCAAGATTGTGTAAATTTGAGAGAAAGAGGGGTTTAAGTCTCTCACGCCTTCCTAGTAAACCTAAACATCACCATACTCAAAAATATAGTACGCCATTGCATTTTTATGCATTTCTTGATAAGATATAGATTATATTAGATAAATCTACCACCCCCCATCATCATTTGTAATATAAAAAACCTTGGACAATGCTCTACTAAAGAATGGTAATCAATGGGAGAATAGGGGAGCCAAATTCCAAAAAGAACATGGGAAAAAGAAAGATGACAATATCTAAGTATTTTCTATTGTTTCATTTTTGAGGCAACTTCATTCTTGCAAGTTAGGTAATTTTCATTGTAGTTGCTCCATTGTATCTCTTTATCGGTTTTTATGGTGTCAATCATCAAGGTATGTATGTTCCTACATAGATCCATAGAGAAAATATCGAGTCAAATGTGTGATATATTCTACACTCTCCATGTTTTACCCAAGCATGAAACCCTTCAAATTCTTATGAATTTTGGGTCATGTCTATCATCATGTACATTCAAGTGTCCATCCCAATTTTGTGGGAATAATGATTATGATCAATGTTGTTGGTTTATATCATCATTTTTATTTTCTCTTTGGTATAGCTCTCAACATTGTGTCGTAAGCTACAAATATTTTTCTAAAATCTTCGTTCTTTGAAAAATATCCTAGTGTTAGCTAAGATATTAGTAATATGTTAGCTTCCCCATAGATATGAGTTTCTTTGAACCTAAATAGGTTGATAAATAAAGTATTTAGGTCCTTGAGATAACTTTCCTACTTCCATCCAATATCCATTATTTCATTTAATATATCTATTATGATTTTTAAGTCTCCTTCCACAAGGATTTTCTCTAGTCCAAGGGTGAAGGTGAGGTGGAGGCTCCAATTAGTAGTAACTGCTTTGGCTTCATTATTATATTTGTGTCCTAAAATTATAGCATAAGAAAGAATAAAAACAAATTTATCATCTCTTAGAATTCCCCTTCACTAGACAATCCTAAGTTGCCCTTCAAGGCACCATCAAAGTTAATTTTTATCCAATCTTCTTGTAAAATTTTCCACTTAGTAGCATTTCTATCCCTTTGTTAATATCTACATGTTTCATTTCTCTATTTAATCTCCAATCACAAAAGAATTCATTCATATGGCTTAGAAGGCTATTGGGTTTTTTTAAATGTGTCACTTTAACTTTTTCCAAGATAGCATTTTGGATGCACTTAAGGGCCACATAAAAATGCTAGGATTTATACATAAAGAATATATTTTTCCTCTCTTTCCAAATTCTCTAGCATAGATGTGGGGGAGTTAGAAACCACAATTCCCTTATGATCAAGTGGATGAAGGGTGGGGGCCAACTACCCATAAAAGAGTTCATTGAACTAGGATGAACCCAATTAACAACATTTTTTGTGACGGATCACTCCCACAAACTCTACACAAACTTATAGTGAAAATAAATATGTTCCATGTTTTCCTTTCTAGAAATATATAGGACACACCTTATAAGGAAGGAAATTCTTCATCTTCGAATATTTATGTATGTGAGAATTTTATTATGGGCAACACACCAATAAAAGTGGTTGATTTTAGGAGTGAGATTATTATTCCATTTTTCCCCATCTCTTATCCTTTAAGGGGTGTTCAAGTTGAATTGAGTTCCTAGAAGCCATCAGGAATCTACCCTTAGGATTTTAATCCAATAGGTAGAGTCTTCCTAGATAGAAAAGGGGATTCTAACTTCTTTCATTTTGGTGAGGATCTGAGAAACAACAAAAGGATCTTGAATAATAGCAAAAAATTCCCATAGGTTGACCCACCCATAATTTTGACCTTTCTTAACAATATAGTCTTCAAAAAGGCTCCCAAATATTTCAACAAGGATTAACTAAAGGCATTTCAATTGGGGAATCAAAGATAGAGGTCCCAACTCAAACCAAGGGTCCACCCAATATTTAATTTTATTTACCCTCCCCACCCTCCATAGCATACTTTTATCTAACAAGCTTATCACTTTGCTTATATTATTCTGTATGAGGGAACCCTTTGGGATGAAGATGAAGGAAAAGAGAAGGTTGGGGTTATGATGATAAAAATGGTTAGCTTTCATGATGTCAATTATATCTTTTATCTCCTTCATGAAACTCCATATGATTTTTGCTTAAAAATCTCTATTGATATTTTGGATTTTTATCACTTGTTGAGCCACCACAATATTTAGGATAGAAAACCTTATTTTAAATAGTCAAGTCTAGTCTTCACTTCTTCTCCACTCTAATTCACAATAATTTTGTATAGGTGTGTTCACTATATTTAACAATGTATTTGGGGATCTTGAAAAGGGAGAGGAAGTACACCAGGATACTTTGAAGAGAGACATTTAAGAGCTAATACCACCCAACCTAAGAAATAAAAGTACTTTTATAATCACCCAACTTTCTCTAAATTCTTTCTACAATCACATTCTAATAATAGTGATGAATTTTATTAGCTATGAGAGGAAGGCATAAATAGCTAGCAAGGAGATGGGGTACGTTACAATCTAAAGAGCTAGTGAATTCAGATTGTAGCAACTCAAGAGTACTACAAAAATAGAGAAAGATCTTTTGGTTGTTTATTTATTGACTAGAGCTAGTAGTTTAATAAACAAGTAAGATCTTCAACTCCAAGACTTCCTTAAGAGAAAACTTTCCAAAAGTAATAGTGTCATCTACAAATTATGGTGGATGAAAGGTTGAGAGGAGGAAGCATGTTTCAAACCAACTAGAGCATAAATATCATCTAGTTTAGTGATGTTTTCACCTACAGCCCCATCCATTAAAATGAAGATATAAGGAGAGATAGGGTCTTTGTGTCTAAGACCCCCAGAGTTGTTGAAGAAGACTTTGGGATGACCATTAATCAAGATAGAGAACTTAGGGGTAGCAACATTGTATTATATCATTTTTAGTATTTTACCCTTAAACCTAAAATTCCCGAGCACCTCTTAAAGAAAGTTTTATGAAACTCTATCATAAAATTTTGAGATGTCAAGCTTGAAAATCCTACCTACATTTTTTCTTTTGTCTAGGGAATACAATACCTAATGGGTAAAGATAGTAGCATAAATGATTTTTCAACTAGGAACAAATCTATTTTTATGATGCAAGATTAATCTTGAGAGGTATGGTTTAATTCTATTTACTAGCAACTTGAAGAATATTTTATATATAGTGTTGCATAAGCTACTAGGCCTATAATAAACCATGGAAGTATATTTGTTATTATTTGGAATTAAAACAATGAAGGTATTATTTAGTTGTTTGAGGATTCTATCAAGGAAAAATAACTCATGAGTGGTAACTAGCACATGTTTTCCCACAACATCTCAAAAATCTTGGAAAAAAGTAAGGGGGAAACTATTTGGGCCAAGGGATTTAATGGTTAAGAAGAAAATTAGTATTTTTCACCTCTTTTTCCATAGTCATTCTTGATATTAATTTTTCTATCTTTTTTTCATATGATGGTAGGAATTACTTGCAACATCATGTTGACCAATGTATCATTAGAGGGGACACCCTCAATGAAGGGTTGTTGAAAGTAAGAGATGACAATATCACTATTTTTTTTCCTCAATTATTATCAAACCATCCTCGATTGTTCATTTTGATATCCTTTTTTTGTGTGTTTAAGGGCAGACTAATGAAAAAAATTAGTATTCTTGTCTCCTTTAAGCCATTGTATTCTAGATTTCTACTAATAGAAAAGCTCTTCTCTTTGGAGAACCTAATTCTAGTCTTCCATTATGATTATATACTAATTAAATGTATCTACATCAACCACCCCATCAACCATGCCCTATTGAGTAGAGATATCTTTTTTAGATGGAATCATTTTCCTTGTGTAGGTTCCAAAAGTTGTGCTTGCTTAATCCCATCACTTGTATTTTAATGTTGGTGATTTTTTGGGATAATATGAAAATATTCATCCCTTTATGTTTGATATTCCATGATTCATTGATTTTACTTATAAAATTGATGTGGGGCCCCACATTATTTCATATCTAAGCAAAAATTACCTACAAGTCCTTAGAGTTTCAAAATTAAGAAGAATGGGAATGTGATATGATCCCACCCAAGGCATGACATTGAGGGAAATGTCAAGAACAATATTCCAAGAGCCAAATTAAAAAAATCCACCCTAGCTTGAATAACATCCTTACCATGCATATTTTTGACTAGGTAAAAGGAGGACCTTTCATGTCTGCATCAAAGAGTCCAAAATCTAAATTGAAATTAACTAAGTCTATCATACTACCCGTATAGTCTTGTAGATTGTCTAGCTTCTCAAAAGGGTGAAGAGGGGATTTGAAGTCGCCCAATGTTGAATATCCAAGATACTGAGGGGGGGGTGAATCAGTATCTTCTTAAACTTATTGAACAAATACCATCCAATTACTCCAATGCATATAACAGTAAAGATAAATAAGAGCATTAACAGAACATATAATCACACAACAAATGAACACTGGAATTTTTACGTGGAAAACCCAAAATGGGAAAAACCATGGTGAGTGTTAGCTCACAATATAGTATAACTGGTTATAAAATATTACAGTATGGGGTGGCTCACTGCCAGGATTCACTGTCCAAAATGAGAGGCTCACTTCCTATAGAATTACAATGACAAAAATGGCTTACAGCTAGAAAATGAACTATTAATGTACACCTAACAAGTGTTGATTCAGTTCCTATAAAGCTCATTAAACTGACTTGAAACACTTCATCATATTTTCACTTCTTCACATTCACATTATCCTTATCAACTTCTTCAAAACTGTCCAATATATATAGCTGATACATCCGCAAGCATCAATTAGGTCGGCCTAATTAGATGCAACCCTTATTCATCAAAAATACCAACTGTTGACTTCAAGCTTTCACAAAATCTTTCCAAAAACAATTCAAATGCTCAACACGCTACATCATGCCAAAATGGACCTAAGATAGGTCACACATCCATCCACAAGACAAAATTAATTTTCTATAATAGACATCCAAATTTGCACACTTCCATTTGTCCAAATTTATCCCTTTTCGTCTAAACATCCCCTTATTTGCATTAATTAATTAATATTACTATTATTTAATTAATATCCTTAAATTCTTCTAAATCCCTAAGGTATTTAGTTAATAATTAAATCCCTAAGGTATTTAGTTAATATTTAAATACCTTATCCCTTTATTCTCCTTTTTCCTCAAAAGAATTAAATAAATAAGACAGACATTTAATTCCTCACATGTCACATCCCCCATAATCTTCACTTAATCCTAATCCACCTCCTAATCCCATCATTAGGGATGTGCACATGTTTAATCCATGATTAGGATGTGTCACATCGTTCAAATTTTGCAAGTTGGCTCCTAATCCTCATTAGCCACTAACTGTCTTCTAAATCAGTGATTAGTTAGTCTAATCAATCCCTCTTTAGTCAACTCTCTCTCATCCCCCAAGGAATTTTTAATTCCTTGTTGTCTTCCCCATGTGAATTTAAAATTCACTTTTAATCCTCCAAGGTTCTCCTCTTCTCCATGTGATCATTGAGAGGTCACATCAGTCACATGGGTTAGGAACCTTCTATTATAAGCACCTTGTCTTATCCAAGGTACTTCTCATCTTGCTTTTTGGGAACCTTTTCTTATCCTCAAGATATCCCCAATCATGTGAATTTAAAATTCACTTTTATTCCTTCAAGGAATATCCTCTTCCCTATGTGATCATTGAGAGGTCACATCAGTCACATCCCAAAGTACTTGTCCTTCTTCCACATCACTTGTCCTTCTTCCACATCATTTGTACCCTTTCCATCTCACCATGTCCTTTGGACACTTCATCCTCCACATGACTCATCATAGCCCTCCATCTTGGCCATGGTGGCTCAATCCTAATCGTTGAATTCTCTAGATAATTCAATTTATTCTATAAATAACCCCCCTTCTCATTCATTTATGGACATTATGCATTTTATCACACTTATTTTCTCAAGCCATTCAAGCATTCATCAAGCACTTGCTCATCTTTTGCATTTAGGCACTAGTTCATATCCTCCATTGTTGCACATTTCCAAGCTTGCATCCCCTTCATTTACATTCATCTCTTAGAACACCCACATCCTCCATTGCATCTTCACTTATTTGCATATCATTTTAGACCACCTTGCATCCACTTTTCATCACATTTCCATCAAAGGAGCACACATCCAAGCTTTAATCAAGGGCCAACCAAGGAAATCAACATAGATAAAAGGTATAATCACTTTTTTTTTATCTTTCTTTTGTTTTTGTTCAATGTAGCCCAATCTTGAGGTGGTCTAGTGATCGTTACTTTTCATTTCTTAGTTAGTTTTGCATATTTAGAGGTAATAACACTTGCACACAGCTGTTACATCATCTATTCATTAGGTCAGACAAAGATAGGCCTAATAGCAAAAAAAAAAAAATGCCAATACACTATACGAGCATCTGAACACGTGAGATTCTGAGTGTACGTGCATCCAACATCCATAAACCATTTCCCAAAAATGTAAGCAACAATAATCAACAACAAAGGATTGCAGACCAAAATACCATAGGATGATAACTGCATATTGTTTCGGATACCAGTCTGGAATACCAGATCAAACTAAGACTTAATCTTGCAGTTGCAACTCATATAACATGGTCACATCAATGCCAACACAAAACAACAAAATGAGATGTTCTTCATTCTTCCAGCAATCTCCCCCTTTGTCATTGATGGCAACATGTGCCAAAAATTTACATGACCTCCTTATGTACAAAACTTCTCCCCCTATCACCAGTATTTTCTTTCTCTATCACTTTTCACTCCCCCTTTGACATCAAGGACAAAGGGAGGCCCAATAGAAAATATGAAAAAAAGAAAGAAAAACATTAACCGAAGGATGGTGAGCCTTGAGGCTCCTTAAGAATACCTTGCCACATAGATTTACCATTCTCCCAAATTTCTTTGCAGCAATCAACTTCCTATTCAGGGATTCCAAATCCATCGGACTTTATTTTGCTTCATCCAGAGTACCATGAGTCAGATTTATTTCTCCAAGCTTCTTTGCACTTTCTAAAGCATTGGCAACTGGGGTGTACTCCATTCTCACAAGATCACCTAACTGGCCAAATTTTCTGATCATTTCTTCCTTTTGCTTTTGCAAAATAAAGAATTTATCTCTATGAGTAGAGATAGCATTTTAGGTTGATTTGTCTCTATCCTTGGATGTGTTGTAGGTACTTGAGACAATAATCATCTAGGGCTACATGGATTCCATGAAATTTTTAATACTCACGGTGGCATTCAACCACTTCAAACAAAAATCAAAGACAACATTAGCTTCAGTCTCACAGATTTGCACAAATTCCAGATTTTTCCCAACATTAGTGTGTGCCAAGGCACACTTGTCATGCAATACCAATAACCTTTTCTCTGCCAGCTTCTCCTCAACCTCTTCCTTAGTCTTCTCACTAAGTTTGAAGGCATACTCCTTGAAGGATTCCAATAACAATCTCAAATTTTCTACTAGAGTGAGAGATGTATCAATTGATGTACCGGGTGTTGTCTCTTGCAATGCCTTAAGAGCATCTTCAATCATTTATGTTCCTTTCTGTTGTGTCTCCAGAATCTCTCTTTTGTCAGATACATGCAATGCATCACCTAATACCAACTTATGAACAAGATAAATTTTGTCTAGATCCAAATTACCTTGAATCATAGGAAGTTGTAAAAGCTCTTGAGGAATCACCAGCTGGAATCTGATCTGCTTGGATAGTAAGCCTTTCTACACATCATCACCAGAGGAGGGTTCTCTAGGAGATCTTTGAGATTCTACAACCTACTTTATATTTTCTTTATTCTTCCTAGCATATTTCTCATTTTTCTCTTCTTCCTTATCTTGCTCTTCTTCCACTTTTTCTTCTTCTTCTTCTTCTTTTTCCTTTTCCTTTTCTTCTTTACCCTTTTCATCTTCATCATTGTCTTCATCCCTGTTGCCTTCTTTATCATTTCCTTCACTTTCACCTTCATCTTTCTCTTCCTCAACATTATCTTTTTCATCATTATTCTTTTCACCTTCAGTATGCACCTGAGGGGCATCATCATGTTTTTCAGGCTTAGCTTCACCCTCATCCTACTTCTCCATTTCTGAAGGATCATTTTCAACACATGTATCCAGAGGGATATCTGCATCATTTTTTTCAGTACCAAAAGGAATATCTTCCTCAACATCTTCAATAGAAACTTCTTCACTCAACTTAAGTGCATAACCAAGCATGCCATATTTCTTAGCCGTATCTTGGATTACTTCAACAGTTTCCTTCCTTATCTTCTTTATTTGCTTTTTATCCCTTGTCATCAAAATGTTCACTCTTTTCTTCATCCAAAACATATTTGCACACATCTTTTTCAGGGTTTCCAGATCATCTAGGGTCAAAGAAGACCCAATTTTATCAAATGCATCATTCCTTATTTTCTCTTCAAATTCAACAGCCTCTGATCTCCTTTTCATTAGGGCTACCCACATTTTCTCAAGCTCATTTTTCTTCACATCATCCCACTTAACATCCAATGTGATAACATATTGAATAGTAGCTAAAATTAATGTTTTTCTATCCTCTTTTTCAACTTGATCATAATATTTTGTTGTAGGCTTCAACATGTTTTCAAAATGTAACAAAGAATTGAGTACTGCCTCTAATTTGAAACGGGAGCCAGGCCTTACCGAAATGTCCTTTTGTTCTTCCTGATCTGGGGAGGCTTCTTCAGACACCTAAGTTTTCTTTGACTCTAGTTTGGTGTGCACATGAACACCAAATTCTTGTTCTTCCTCTTCATTAGAAGATGACACAATATGCAATATTTTAGAACCAATACTAGCTTCCTTATAAGCACCTTCACCAAAGGATAAACTTCCTCTTCTTTTCCTTACCAATTTTGCTTCAGGATCCTCCTCATCTTCATCTTGATCATCAGTGACACTAAGGTTTTTCTCCCTTGTAGCTTTTTCTTTCTTTCCTCTTTTCCCAGGCACCACTGGAGGAGTTTATTTCCTTTTCCTAGATCTTGTAGTAGGTACAGAAGAAGTTGGGCCTTTACCTTTATCAGCAGTACTGGGTTCAACTTTCACTGCAGGGGCTGGGGAGGGTTTAGAAGGAGCAGTCCTACTAGATCTCCTTAGACCTGATGGTTCTCCCTCCATCTGATTTTTCCTTGCCCTTCCTAAAGCAATCTCCTAATCAATGTAATCAGCTTGTCTAAGCTTCTTTTCCACATTCTTTCTTATTATTGGCTTCTTGTGCTCCAAGTGAACCTCCATAGATTTTTCAGCATAAGTGCCAATTCTAGGTTCATTGGCATCCTTTGGACTTTTCAAAAACATATATACATAACCCTCGGCTTCATCTTCTATAATTTCATAACCCAACGGTTGAATCCATATGGTCTAGGGTTCAACTGCTTTAATCATGCATTCATCAGAAGAAACATGAAATATGATATCATTTCTATATTTCTCAACAACTTTCCTCAGAATCATTTCTCTCTCATTCATGTTGCTCTTGAATAAAACAAAGAATGTTGTTAGAGAATAATCTCTATTCTTCAAATCAGCCAGATTATGTAAGTGATAAAAAATCTGATGTGCCACTAGTCTAGATGTATCCAAGAATACCATATCATCCCTTCCAAGAAGTGATGCAGGAGCATCATGACAAACTTGTGATTCCATGGAGAAATTTTGAAAGGATGATAAATTTTGTTGTTTCAACATAGTTCAAAGGCCATATAAGTCATTTTACATGTATTAGAGTCATTAGGAGGTCATTTGAAGTTATTTGGGTCCAATTTTGCAAAAAAATGTAAAGTTGTCAAACAAATTGCAAAAAGATGTAAAATTGCACAAAGAGGCAAACTTTGGAAGGTGAAAGGTCATTTTGTTGTAGGTTGTTCAAAAGGTAGTTATAAGTTGAAAAGAAAAGTTTTAATGCCTTTAAAAAGGCCTTGGAGACACTTTTGTAACTTGTGGGTGATTGTCAAAGAAAAGAATTGGAGTAAATAAAATCTTTGTTTTATGCATATTTTCTCAGAAATTCACTATTTTTTGCAGGCACGTATGAATCAGTACCGGCCTATATGCATGTATAAGTGTTTTAAATTGTTGGTACACTCAATCACCTCCAATTCTAAACTTGTTTCATGCAATTTGGTTTACATTTGTGAAAGTTATTGTGATTTCTTTGAAAACTGTCAAAACCTTGATTAGGGTAAACAATGACTTAATATTCTATGTTTCTCACGTTTTTAACCATTGGAAAGTTATCATTTTTGGTGGGAAAAATATTTGTAGCATCTATTTCCATATTCCTAGAGTTTTAGATCAAATTATTTAAGATTGATGTGTGGAATAATTGAAGTTTCAAACTATAATTTTGTGCACAGTCAGGAAACAGGGCAGTTAAGTGGAATGAAGCTAGGGTTTGTATAAATATCTTTGTAAATGGACTTTTGGAATTTTTGAAAGCATGTGTAGGTATAATCTAACCTATTCCAAGAATTGGTTGAGTTTTTTTAAGTTGGGAGACATCAAAATCAATAAGCCTAGGTCTATAAAATATGAAAAGGACTGGTAAAAGACTATATACAGTGTGATTTTATGAGTTTGCTCATGGTTCTTGAATCCTTCATGAGTTGTATTGAATTTAAAGGGGTGTAAGGTTGAATAAGAGTCCATTCCTTGAATTGGTTTGGTGTATTGTTAATTTTGAGATCTTTGTATATTCACTTTCCTGTTATGACAGTCATATTGTGGAATCAGAAATTGGTGGTTTTGAATACAAGGTTATTGAAAATTCATGGATAAAGGCTTTGGGATGGTCTAATGTGTTTGTGCAGACCTAATTACACATGTTTTTGGTAATATTGTGGAGTAATGGTCTTGGGAACTTGGAGTGACATTAATTTTGTGGCCTAAAAGGGCCTAATTGTTGATTAGGGCAGTTTACTTGGAAAAGTCTCATGTTTGAATTATCTATGTTGAGAATTGGGTTGGAGTTAGTCACATTGATGTTGTTTAAGGTCTTTTGAGGAAACTTCAAGTGATTTTGTGATTTATTCTCAGGTTGGTGTTTTGAAACAATGGTTTTGTGAAGGGTAAATGAGTCCTAGATGAAAGGACATGAAAGATTTGATTGAATTTTGTTAAATTGAGATTGAGAGAGTGATTTTCTTCCTCTAGCATTGCATCAGGAATTCTCTTCAGAAAATAGAATAATAGATACATAATCAAAGAACCAAATTTAAATGCATACTTCTTTTCTTTGGTCATCCTTAAATTCTCAAGCAACTGTTGTCGGAGAAGTTCACACAAGTCATAGTCTACACCATTGACTGCCATATCAAAACTAGTATAAATAGTTGTGGAAGAAACAAAGTTCTCTCTATTGGTGAAGTAAATTTGATGACCAATCATTATAGCAGCATACTTCACAGCAGGATTAGTGATAGACTTTGTTGTAAGAGCTCTCCTATCATATTCAATATCGAGATCCATCACCACTTCATTCTTCATGGCTTTCAACACGGGTAATTGTCTGGTGTCACAAAGTCTGGTAACAACCCTAATTGCTTCCTTAGTTATCAGACGGGGTCAGTCAGTCCACAAGAATTTATCATGTATTCTGCTAAGAATAGGTTTCACATATTTATCATCAACTATGGAACAAAAATTAGGAAAATAGTTCCATCTATCTAATCTCTTCACAACAAGGTTCGAGTATTTAGGTTTCACCAAGAAATTATCTCCAGTGAGCTCATTCTTCCAAATATCTATCAATTTACAATGATTGAATTCATTTGTTTTTACTCGGATGTACATTCTTGTATCCTCATGAGGGATTGATGAGAAGGCATCAATAGGGTCGTCTTCAAAGACCTTCATAGAATATTTCCTATATGATGGTATAGGTCTTTCCAACACTTTAACAACTACAAGGGTTGCCATTCTTCACAATTTTGAGCTCAAACAATTTAAAAAGATGATTCAGACAAACCCACAACTGCGTAGAAAAGTAGAATACCTTTTTCCTTCATGACGAACCAGAACTAGGGTTTGTACAGCACAAACTCCAAATCACCTCAAGAATGCTCCAAAAATCCCTTTAATTTCTTCAAATGCACAAGTGATTAAAATGCCTTACACATTTACTTTATAAAACAACGATCTACCCTAATTCGCATTAAATGCGACAGATTTCAAAAAGATGCTAAAAACTCTTCCTCTCTGCTCAGAGAAACCCTAATTTTCTTTGAAAATGATCATTCCTTCACATTTTCTTCCAAATCCACTTGTGTAACCTCTAACTAACCATTTCTTACAACATATCCTTGTGCCAAAGTGTGACACGCCAAACATCAGGGGGTTCAAGCAGTTTTCTGTTAAAGCTCCCCCTAAGACCCTGCTAGGTCTAATTCCCAAAGGAATTGCCTGTACCAGATGAGGGCATAGACACATCTATTGTTGCAGGCTCTTCTTTCTTCCTCCAAATCTTCTTAATTTCTTGCTTAACCTCATTCTTGTCAACTTTCTTCACAGATTCATTATTTTCTACCGGATCAATCTGCTTGCCCTTTTTACTTCTGCAAACTCTTGAGATATGTCATGGTTTGTTGCAATTATAGCAGACAAAATTCTTCTAATTAGATTGTCCTCCATTGACCCTTGACCTGCATTGATTAGCTTTGTGTCCAAATTTGTCGCATGTATAACAGTAACCATTAAAGGATTGATTCATTCTTCCTCCATTAGACCAATTCACCATATGAGTTCTGCATTCACTAGCTCTATGTCCAATTCTCTTGCATGCAAAACATTGACCAGAGAAGGAACCATGAAACTGCTTCATCCTACTCCTACACTATGTTTCCCTATGACCAAATTTGTTACATGAAAAGCAAACACCATTGAAAGATGGATACCTTTGTGCATTAGGATGTCTCACAGGCGGTCTCCTAGCAAAGTTCCTTGAATTTCCTTTTTTCTTTCCTTTATTCTAAGTCTTCTGATTATCCTTAGAATTTTCACTTCCATTCCCAAGCCACCTTTTTTTTAACTTGGTTTCTACCTTGAAATCAACTCATCAAGCTTGTCTGAGCTAGATTTGAAATTATTTTCACAGAGGTTCGCTTTCTCCAGATCTACTTTCAGATTCACCACTTCTTGTTCAAGCTTAGTGCATTCATCAAACTTGCTTTGCACCATTTTATTCAGACATTCTTCAATTATTTTCTTTTCCTCTACTTGCACCTTCAAACCGGTAATCTCTTCATTAGCTTGCTTCAACTGCTCACTTACTTCCCTATGTATTTTTCTTTGAACTTCTTTAATTGTTCTTTTAATTTTTGGACACATTCATTTGCATCATCAATATTTTCTTTCAAATATCTATTTTCACTTTCAACTTTGTCAAGATCCTCAAGTGCAGCCCGAAGCTCTTCTTTATCATTCATTTTTTCCATCTTCAGGATCTTCCTCAAGTTGTTAGTCTTCTCTGGAGGAACCAAACTCTGATACCAACTGTTGAATATCCAAGATACTGAGAGGGGGTGAATCAATATCTTCTTAAACTTATTAAACAAATGCCATCCAATTACTCCAATGCATATAATAGTAAAGATAAATAAGAGCATTAACAGAACATGAAATTACACAACACATGAACAGCAGAATTTTTACATGGAAAACCCAAAACAGGAAAAACCGTGGTGAGTGTTAGCTCACAATATAGTATAACCAGTTATAAAATATTATAGTATGGGGTGGCTCACTACCAGGACTCACTATCCAAAATGAGAGGCTCACTGCCTACAAAATTACAATGACAAAAATGGCTTATAGCCATAAAATGAATTGATAATAATGTACACCTAACAAGTGCTTATTCAATTCCTATAAAGCTTAGTAAATTGACTTGAAACACTTCATCATATTCACACTTCTTCACATTCACATTCTCCTTATCAACTTCTTCAAAATTGTGTAATATATATAGTTGATACATCCACAAGCATCAATTAAGTTGGCCTAATTAGATGCAACCCTTATTCATCAAAAATACCAACTGACGACTTCAAGCTTTCAAAAAATATTTCCAAAAATAATTCAAATGCTTAGCATGCTACATCATGTTAGCATGGACCTAAGATAGGTCACACATCCATCCACAAGACAAAATTAATTTATTGTTACATCATCTATTCATTAGGTCGGCCAAAGATAGGCCTAATAGCAAAAACAAAATAATGTCGATACACCATACGGGCATCTGAACACATGAGATTCTGAGTGTACGTGCTTCCAACATCCATAGACCAATTCCCAAAAATGCAAGCAACAATAATCAACAACAAAGGATTGCAGACCAAAATATCAAAGGATGATAACTGCATATTGGTTCAGATACCAGTCTGGAATACCGGATCAAACTAAGACTTAATCTTGCAGTTGCAACTCATATAACATGGTGACATCAATGACAACACAAAACAACAAAATGAGATGTTCTTCTTCATTCTTCCAACACCCAGCACCATACAATAGGCCATCTTGTCATGAATAATATAGGAGGAAATATTTTCCCAAACTATTTCTAGCAACACTTGAATTGGGAGTATAGACATTAGATAAATTTCATTGGACATTACTAGTGAATAAGAGGTAATAAACTTCCAAGATATTCTTTGATGCAAAAAATAAATCCAACCTTAATATTTTTTTGGTTCTACATAGTTCAAATATCCCATGAGATGTAATCCACCTTTGTAAAGTAGTACTCAACACCTATTGAGATTATTTTGACACCCTTAAAAGTGGCATGTTTCCTTATTAGTTATTGTATTATGAGGAT
Organism: Sequoia sempervirens; assembly: GCA_007258455.2. Lineage (NCBI taxonomy): Eukaryota > Viridiplantae > Streptophyta > Pinopsida > Cupressales > Cupressaceae > Sequoia > Sequoia sempervirens. The sequence goes on along the minus strand of VDFB02105785.1, from coordinate 308,881,869 downwards.
GTCTAGATTTTTATATGCAAAAAAAAATTTTAGAAACAAATATTTATTGGGACTAAGTCCCCTTATGTTCCATAAAAGTATCCTCACCAATAACCTTTCCTAGAAGCAACAAATTATAATGTCTTTTTCCTCCCATTGGCTACTTTTATGTCAATGTCTTTGGATTAGGTTTCTTGACTAGTGGGACACCCTCTATTTTTGTCTCCCACATCATTTGTATGCTTTACCTCCATTTTAATTTTAATTTTCTCCATTTCTTCTATTTTATTCATCGTAGACATATCTACTTTATTCATACCTTATATATCTTCATTCCCATCAATAGGTTTATTTTTTATTTTTCTTACTACTTAGGTTTTGCATAGTTATATATAATTTGTAACTCCCCTGCCAAGGAACCCCAGAGGACAACACTAACCATGATATATTAATGGAACTCTTTTTTTTAAAGGAAATAACAATAGAATGATTAACGTAACATAGCATATAATCTAAACCCATGTCCTCTAAGGTTCCTCGACTACGCTACTCACATAATTATTAATTAAGATAACTAGGATCGTTTCATTAACTACTAAAATAACATGATTTATCCAATAAGAAAGGTTCATTTTAAAACACCACATTAAATGATTCTACATTCTTACTTCCATAAAATGTCAACTGATAAACAACATTAAAGATCATTTCTAACAACTACATATGCAAGATGCATTACATTACAGTATTCATTATAAGAAGAATTCATCATTAATTGTTACATCATTACAATGGTTACAACAATGCTTCCCCTAGTACATGTGGAAAGATTACATCAAATTACAGTAAATGATACAACTGATATACTATCCAATATACAATTACATGAAAGATTTCCTTCTCGAACTAAAATAGGAACTAGAGTCCACAACACAAGGAACAATATTCACACACATGAACATGCAGCAAGAATACCCAATGGAGAAAAAAGCATCAACCTCCTGACCATGTGGAACCTTGAGGCCCACTCCTCGTGCTAGGAGATAACACAAGGTTCCCACATCATACAGATAGTCAGGAAAGCAATAGTCTAACACAACCAAGGGATAAGCATGGACTCCAACACAACATTGTTCGCAACACAAACATCACTTACAACACTTACTTCACTTCCAGAGGCACTCATACAACAAAAGGATAAAATACGGCTAGAAATTATAAACTACAATAGGGAGGAGTGTCATCACATAGCTTGATATGGGTTATCTTGGTGGATCTTCCTAGGCTCCCGACCCCCATCTTGGGTTATCCTAGAAGCCTCTACTGATCCCTGACCCCCATACAAACTCATTCAAAATCAACGTACCTTTCATGAGGACAAAGCAGTTGATATTTCCATTTCAGGCCTTCCCATCTCATCTCAAGCCTAAACGAGCACTTGATTCATGAGTGAGACATACATTATTTTGATTAATGTGAAATCTACCTATCCCCCTAATTCATTATTAAGGTTATCACTGGATTAGGAAACCCTCCAATGGGCTATCCTGGAACCACTTTGGGTTTTGGCCCCCATTGAGAGCCACTCCCCCTACTTGCAACTAGTAAACCCTACACATCAAGCAAGGCATTAACCATCTTACACACTTATCATAATCACATGAACACTAGCCAGGACAACATGAACCCATCTCCTAGCCCATAGCCACAATTCAACCATCAAGAACAAGTAGTACAACACTTAAGGTTTGCATAACACTCAATACCCATATGCATACCTTTCAATAGAATATCATTACAAAATATCAATAATCCAAACATAGATAGGAGGGAAACAACCTTAGGATTTACATTTCACACCATACATATAACCAATAACATAGCCAAATCACTTCCAAGGTTAAACAATCATAAGGATCGTACATACAAATATATACCCCCTCCTAGGCCTCTAGAAACCAACATACTAATCACTTTCCCCAATGACATTGAACTTTGTACGTACATTACACAATTGACAAAAATTACATAAACACTTAATTCAATAATCAAGGCACTTTGTTAAATACAAACAATTGATCATTGCATCATAACCATAAAGATATTCCCTTAAATAAGACATTATTTCAACTTTCTTATCATTCACTTTAACTTAGCCACTTAGTTCAAAGAAAAGATTACTTACTACAAGAAGAATTATATTTACAAATAACTATATAAAGCAACCACCTCTATGGAACTATTTAATATGAGATCCCAATATTAAAATCACAACTTTAATATAATGTTGTAATAACCACATCCTAAATTTTTGTTTCACATAACAATGCTATTAAATAATTATAAAAATAACTAACATCTGTTTACTAACTGGTTACAAAGATAAATCTAGATCCATAACCATTTAATACTTACTCTGAATTATTTAACATTTAATTTAAAACATTTAAATTGAATAAGCTAACATTTTACCCTTATTTAATTTTAACTTTATCATTTAACTGTGTAAAGTTGATTCATTTGACTCCTTAACAATCCCTAACTCTCAGTTATTTATATATGAAATATATCAATTTACCTTAATTAAATACTCAATTCATTTATCTATAGCAATATAAATATCCATTTTAATAATAACTATCCAATTAAGATCTTTTAGTAAATAACTTGTTTTTTCTTCATTTATCATATAATCTTTCACATACCAGCAAGTCAATCTTTTACTTTTAACCATAATATATATATATATATATTTATGTATTATTAACAAATGCAGCCATGGGGGAGCAGCTTGATAGCAGCCCCATGTTTCAAACATAACTCAGAAACTACAATATGGGTATTTAAGAGTTTTGGCAAGAGGTTAGTAGACATCAAGGTAAAGAAACTCTTTAAATTTTTTACCAACCCAGTGTGTAGAAACCGAGTTATGGATGATGTAATCAGACTACTTAACTGGTTGGACACCCAAGAAGATTGAGCACAAAAATGAAACTTACGACTACAAAAAAAACTTGAATGAAAACGATTCAACAATGGCTCCGCATCCTAATCACTTTCTTAGATTACACAATAAATACCAATTTACATTTCATAAAACAATCAAACAATCAAACATTCATTCACAAACAGAATAAATCAAACATTCATTTTCATAGAGAGAGAAATCAATCCAAATAATTGTACACCAGGAAGGAAAATGCAACAAAAGATCGAATCCAACTTGGATCCAATGCTTGGCAAGAATGGAATTGATGTCGAGCTCCAAAAATTCCAACTTCTCCGATTCCACAATCCAAATTTCTAAAACCCCCAATTTCCAGCAAAATCAACAATATATAAGGATTTACAGAAACATTCTCCCTCTCTTCATTTCCAAAACCAAAAACCCCCATTCCTAGCATAATCAGCAATGTATGAAAATTTTACAGACAAATTTCTCCCCCCAAAAGAATAGAATAAAAATTTCCCTCCAAAAAACCAATATTTATAGGAAGAAGAAGGATGTTCATTTTTTCCAAAACCAAAAATCCAATGAAATCTCTAAAATCCCCCAAAAATATATTAAGTTTCTTTTTTTAGACAATTTGTTCAATGTTTGCATGTGCTACAAGAAAAACCTTTCTATTTATCATATTATTTTTATTATTCACTATGATTATTTATGTATTTATCAAAACATACCCCAATTAATTTAGATTTAATAATTAACTTTATAACTTAGCTTTATAATATTTATTTATTTACCTCATCACTATTATTTATTAACTTCAACATTACGTTATAATTTATTTTATCATAAACTATGATTATATATACATATATACACATTTATATTTACTTATCAAAAGTACCTTTTACTTAATAATTTTATTTTAATGCAATAAATAACAAAAAGCATTTATCAAACAATTTTAAATTAAATAAATCAAATTCCAATCAATACCTGACCACTATCTAGGGTCGAAAAGTAAGACCTCAAGCAACACTGACTGACCAAATTGACAAACTGACAAAACTGACGAGGTGCCAAACCGGATACTCATCCTCTTCGAAGATGATGGCTAGGGTAGGGGACCAAGTGCTATCTCCAATCAATTGTTTCATTGGGTTTAAGGCACGCTCAGACCTGCCAATTTAAGTGGAGTTGATGCCTAGTACTTGCAACATGCAACACACAAAATGGTTATGCATATACATTTACATTTAATTAGGCACACCGTGAAAGGGAATCACAGTGTCGCAGGGTACTCACAAGTGAGTGATGTGACATTGTCCCTTCCACCCAAACACATTAGTAAGAACATCAACAAGTAATCACATAAACTCATAACAATCAGTTACATAACAATCAAGATAAGAGCAGTCACAAGATAATCACATAATAGTCATGATGAGATAATCACATAGTGCTCATGATAGGGTTAGTCCTCATAATCAAATAAAACCATATACTAATCATAACATGTACATAAAACCTCAAGTAGCAGAAGTGTCATAGAAATAAGTCCAACATCATTAGAACATACCTTTAAATATCCCTATTATTTTACCTTCATCTCCAAGTTCAAAGAAAAACTACCTACACATCCACAGTGAGACTAGAGGGGCACTACATAATTTGAGGTTAAAGGGACCTTTCCCACACAAGAAGATGGAAATAATTAACATTCAACTCTCATAAGAAATGTTGAACCTTTCTAGAAGCATCAACCCCAAGAGGTTGAGGGGAAAGTAAGATGTTGTTAGCTAACAAATCAATATTCATGATGAAATTTAGATTGGTTGGATTGGACAATTTCCCAATCGGACTAAATTGAGCTATCTTGATACTCAAATATTTTTTAACCTTTGGTATAAGGGAATCTAACACACTAGTAACCCTTCCCATATATACTTCATTTTCTTTCTTTTTATTTTCTTACCTTTCTTTTCCTTCGTAACAAAGGCATTCAGACTAACTAAAATGATGTATCTAAGATAGTAATCCCTTCTTAGCTTGCAACTTCCTTTCTTTTATTTTCCTTCTTTTCCTCTTTTTGGATAGTTGTAACATTTACAAAGTGTGTTTTTCCTCCTCATTTTCTTTCATCATCTCTAGTAGTTTTCCATGAAAGGGGTACAAACCATCTTCGAAAAATTGGGGTTTTAGGATTCTTTCCTTTTCCTCTAGAGGGTCATTGGTTTTTAAGGTTTGAAGCCTCATGAAAAATATTGAGAAGATGTCCTAACTTGTGGCAATTTAGTAGAAGATTTTTATTTTTCATAATGGATTCTCATTGCACCCATCTACCATACTTTAATTTTAGTATGATGGAATTTGGAAGAGTTTTGGAAACTTCCATATTCACATATAATATAGTAAACACCACTCTTCTCTTATTCTTGGTAATGTTCTCAATAGCAAGAAAATTCCCAAAATTATTACCTATGCTTTTTAACACTTCTTCATCCTATCACTTAAGAGTAAGCCCAATGAGACAAACCCAAGTGGAGGCAACATCACAAATTTTAGTTGAGGGATCAAATCCTAGCCTCCATAGATAAAGTGATAGATTATTGTGCCCATATAAATAATGATCCTCAACCAAAACTTTGATGAGATCTTCTTTTAGTGAGATATGGAAGAGGAACATCCTACCCAACAAAGCACACACTTGGACATTCCCATTAACTTTACGAAAACTAGAAGTCCATTTTCTAACCATTTCAATATTGGGTCTACATGAGAAAAGCTTACCTACAACATATTTGTCCATTTATAAGACAATTCTTTCCATGGTGGAATCATCCAACTTCAAGGAAAATCCATCAACCTCACTTCCTAAGACTACAACTTCAAAGAATTCAAGGTGACTCACATTATTAGCATGAAACCTTGGGGAAAGCACTATATTGTCCTATCTTTTTACAATATTATATCCACCAATAACAATAGCAAGAAACAAGAAAATTTGGGGAGTATCACTAGAGCATGGAGAAACCCCATTGGGTCCTTCAAGTTGACAGTAGAAATTCCCACACAAACCAATTCAAAAGGGAGCATGAGTGTTAGGAATTACAAAAGAGCACTTGTTGCTTAATTTTTGAAAGGGTTTTTACCAACTATATTGGTTATCCTATTTATATGACATCTACCTCATATTATGTCTTAAAAATAAATAGTGAATGTGATATCCTATAGATGGAACATACTTAAATAAGCTACCTTCTATGGCTCTTTAATCAAAATTTTGAATATAAAAGTATCTCCAAAAGAATTAATGTGGCTTAGAAGATTAGTGGAAGAGTTTCAACTCAGTGTTAGTAAAATTCCAACTTTAGAATATGATAACCAAAGTTATTTTACTCTTACCAAAGACTACTATTTCTAGATAAAAAAATAAAATCACATTTAAGATCACGAAGGGAAAGTTTTGCATCGTAAAGTTTCTCTCTAATTTTATTCGTATAATTATTATGTTAAAGATATAGTATTATAAAAAAAAACTAGGATGGAATTTTGATAATCACATATCAAACCTCTATGTAGTACCAAATTATTGAAATTCAAATCAATGTTTAGCCTTAGGAGTTGTCATTGAGGAGTTTGCATATCGATGACATTTACTAGTGGCTAAATATTAATATTTAAGACCTAGGCATAAACAAGACCTCTAGGTATTATACGTATAAGTCCTTTCATATATTGTACAAATTATTTCCTTTTATAAATCTTCTATTTGTAAAAAAATTGTATTATATAAGTCTTACAAAAACTATGTAATAAACCCAAGGGAGGTTGGTTTGAGGAGACCTAGGCTTCATTACAAAAATTATAAGACTTCATGTAAAACATAATTTTTCAAAACATTGGGATTATAAAATTTGGTATATATTTGTGCCCTTGTTTATCATTGTCAATGAAGACCTATTTTTTATTATGGGAAAAAAAAATTGAAGGACCCTCAAAACCCTACTACATTAAAATATATATAACAACAAATGCTTAACAAGAGCATAGAAAACATTCACAAATCAAATCCCCAACAAAGACAAGACATCTCCCAAAAAAGAACAAAAATGGAGAAAAACACTTGAGGTGCTATAGGGTATCAATCACTTCAAGCTCCTACACATAAAATCCCTTTTGGGGCTTAGTAAAATCAATGAGATTATTTTTTTACCTTCAAATGACTTCTTCTTGCTCACCCTTGTCCTCATGCTAGGTGTAGCAACAACACCAAGATCAACAAATACCTATGTTATTGGGGTAATTTATTTTTTATTTTTTAGAAATTGGTAGGTTGTGCCTCCTATTAACATTAATGGAGAGTGTTAGAACATAATTTCAATAGGATTCATACCATTAGAATTTATAAGTTTTTTTAATATAAGATTATAAAACATTAAATGATTATATATTTTTTTTGTATTAAGTATAGAGAAAACATCATATACAGATTACATACTGAGAGTTACTTCAAAGACACAGACCCTAGGCTATCCCTTGTTACAATATGTGAATAGTCTATCCCTTTTTACATCATATTAGCAATGTTATTCCATTTACATCAGCGTATCAGGTAATACCTATACAAAATCCCTGGACAAGTATATATCAATATCCATTACAAATATACATATTGCAGACTATATAACAAAATATACAAAAATGACACTCCTTGCTGCCCAGTTGTATCAGTTACCCTGTCTTTCTAGCACACCTATAGCCACTTTCCTTCTTTGCATTCTTTAGCAACACTAGTGCCTTCGCTACTGTTTATTCCTCTTCAGAGGGTCTTTGTATCTTATTTGCATTGTCGTTCTGCTCCTTCTTAAGATCTTCTTGGAAAGCCTGCAGAGCCTTTAGAAAGACCTCAACCCAAGGGTGCCCTTCATGCCACATGTGTCCATATCTGGCCTCAATTTTTTTTCCTTTGAGAGTTCCACAGTGATATAAACCTGCATGGAAACATTATAAAGCATGAGTCTCTTATTAGACTCAGTAAGCAACCTCTTCCTTCCTTGAAACCTGTCTTCATTATTTGCTTTCCATATGACCCACAAGATTTTTTTGATTGGTTAAGTAGGGAGAGGGCCCTAACCTAAACAAATTAGTACATCATGATAAGAACAATAGGTGGTAAGAAACAACAAAACAGGAAGCCCACCAAACTTCCCCTCTCCCACAAACAAAATGCTTAACCAATTCCCATACGATTAAACATAGTAGTTCTATCATAGGAATCAAAATACCTTAACCTAGCATCAGTAGCATCCTTCCCTATCCATCTAAAATAATTATTAACTTCTATCATAGAGTCCCTACTTAAAATATAAACAACATTATAGATATTTAAGTTCCAGAACCAGCGGCCATAACCAATAATAATAGTCCTAGAAAACACATATGAAATAACCATCAAAAAAAAAAGAAAAAATAGCACAACAAAGCAACCATGTTATGCTTCCTCGATCAGCTTCCATGCATTCATTAGGTCTTCAACAGAGTCGTTCACTATTGCCTTCAGCTCCATCTTTCCTGCCAAATTTGCGCCATCACCCGTTGCTTTTTTCTTTTGTTGCTTTTTGATTTTTCCCATGCCAAAAATAGTAGCCATAACAGCCTTCTTCATGATAGCATCGACCACCAAGCACACACTCTTTACCACTTCTTCCAAGGTTTGAATTCTATTGTCATTTCGCATACCTTTCTCTAGAACCTACAGTCTTTCCTCAATTATATTCGTCACCACACTTTTGAGGGCTTGAAGATTGTTGTCCTTCACCTTCTCATGTATCCTTTTTTCCAGGACTTTCATCCTCTCCTCCAGTCTTTTAATCCTCTCATTCTCATCATCCTCAGCCTTGTCTTCCTCTTTGCCTATTTTTTCTTCCTTCTCTTGATTTTCTATAACATTTCCTTCCTCCTCCTCCTGAGCCATCTCATGTTGCAACTCCTTTGCCTTTTATTCATTGCCATTACCATCCTCACTTTCTGCTTTCGAGTCCTCCTCCTTAGCTGACTCGCCACCCAAACTATCAAGAATCTCTTCAGTCGAGGAGTCATTATCTTCTTCATCTTTCTTTTCCACACTATCTTGCGGATTTTGGGTATTTTTCTCCTTAGGGCTCTATGATTTTTTGTTACTTTCTTGTCCATTCGACCCCACCATAGCCAATCTCTTTGACCTCCTTCCGCCAAGGTTTGATCCTTCCATCTCGTTATCATCAGGTATGGTAATTATGTCCACCTATTCCCCAAGTTTGCATAGAATCAATTTCCTCCTCTTTTTAGCCCCCATCTCCATCGAAACGTCCTTTCTTTTCTCAGGTGTAATCATAAGCAACTGCTTACACATAGCAGTATCAGGGATTTGGAATTTCTTACTGGATTTTTTAGGCGTGGGGTGGGGAAGATCTTCAAGAAGCTTGATTTTCACCGAGCTTTGAGGTTTTGGGTCTTCAATCAACTTGAGAATAGGGTTTTTCTATGGGGTCTTAGATAGCACAAATTTTCATATGGCTCTTATGAGGCCCTAGTGTATTGATGGATTGGCCCCATGTGTAAGAATCTAGCTTAGGGAAGAGAATAAAAAGAAAGGCAGATTGATTTTTTCCTAATGTCTTATGTGGTTGAGGATGGGAAAGTGGTATCCATGGATAGATTGGTAGTGCCCATTGCTAACCTTAGCAACCTTCGTTCCTTCATAAGCTAGACCTGTCGCTTCCACAATCAACTTCACATCCACCTTGAACTAGAGCCCACCCAAATTAACTTCACCATATCTCCATGCGTTAGCAAACTTGTAGTTGAGTTTTTCATTATATCCCTCCATTGCAGTGAAATATAGAGTGAAACTTGCCTACTCAAATAGACCCCAGAGTTCCTCACTATTTTGGAGCGAATCACATTTGTGAGGTTCGGTACACTTCCTTAGGCCTCCCATTGTGCTATCTGGGCTATGGAAATTTTTAGGAATGAGAAGGAAATCACTTCTATTACCTTTGGCGTCCTCAACACTAGCAATAGGTAATTCCACACTCTTAGTTCTAATGGTGATTTTGTGACTGTTCATTTGAAATGCAGTCGAATTAGGGTTCTTTCTACGATGCATAGAAGAGATCACTCCTCGATTACCACCTTTTCGCTTATCATCATTATTGCTAACGACAACACCGCCTCCCTTTCTTGCAATGATAACACTTATTTTATTTCTTCTTTTATTATTGTTACAAATGCAGTTCCATCTATCACATCGAAGATCGGACTTAAGATTTTTCCTCATGCGATTTATTTCCATATTTAAATATTTCACATCAAGGTAAAAAATTCTGCCATCCGGTCATCCTTTCCATCTTTGGCTTTTCCTTTTACTGGGACTTGGCAATCCTTTCACAATGTGCCTTCGTTGACATCTAGTAATCTTTCCAACTTGCATTTGCAGGGTCCACATCCTCGTAAGCCTTCTCACCCCAACACTCTTATTAATAATTAAAATTCCCATCCTCATAATCCCTTACTTGAGTAATTTTCTCTATGTTTGTCTGCCACTAAGACTTCTTTAATTTGATTAGACAAATTAGAGAAGTCCCAATTTATTAAAAAAAAATTATTTACTCCAAGGTTGGCCATCGCATCCGTCGTTTTATTACCTTCCCTCAAGGAGTGGCAAATTTTAACACATTGAATCTCTTGCAACATACTTTTGCAATCATCCAACAGATCTTTGATTTCCCAAGAAATATTTTCCATGTTGAGATAATCTATTATCAACTTTGAGTCTCCTTCTATAATTACCTTGTTGTACCCATCCTCTTTGAGAAGTCTAACTCCTATCCAAACAGTTGATGCCTCAGCGAAGTTGTTCGTTACAGTTCCTAAGCATTTGTAGGAACCCTTATTATCCCTTATTACTCCACCAATAGTAGCTCATCTAGGATTTCCCTTTGAGCAACCATCAAAGTTGAATTTCACCCATCCTAGATCCTGAGGGATCCAGACAGTACTCCTTCTAATAAGTTGCTTAATCCAGTTTACATTATTTAAGTCATGGGAAATCTCCCGTTGTTGTTTTATGCTTAGCTATTGTTGTGTTGGCTTTTTCTTAGCCTGATTGTATGTGCAACTTTCCAAATTTTCCTAATTTTTTCTTTGAACAATTAAACATAGCTCCTTACTAGTCCTTGTAGTATCCCTAAACAGCCTATTATTTCTCTCTTTCCACAAGCCCCAAGCTAGAAACGGGGGATTCTTTCCCCACATATCACTAGTTATATTGTGGGAATAAGGGAAAAAGCTCCATCCTTTCACAAACATTTGGACATTGGTTGGAAAAACCCACTCCACCTTTAGAATATTGAGAAAAAAACCCTAGACTTCTTGGGCATAAGAACATTGAAAAAATAGATGCAATATAGTTTCCTCTTCTTCATTACAAAGACTGCATCTATTGCAAAGGTACCAACCTCTTTTCTTTAGGTTTTCTATAGTGAGGACCTTACCATGTATAACCATCCACCAGAAGCATTTAATTTTCAGGATTAGATTCTTTTTCCAGACCTTGAGCCAGTCAAAAGATCCTAAAACCTAAGTTTGCTGCATCATGGAGTCGTAGGCTGATTTAACCGAGAACCTACCAGTAGCATTTTTTGTCCAAATACATTCATCCTTTTTGTTTCTTGAGAAGAGGTCAAGATTTCCTATTTGTTTCATAAGCAATTCAATAGTAGCATCCCAATTTTGTTGTTTGTTTCCCCTGAGAAAAACATTATTTAAGTAGTCTTTGAAGATTTTCCACCTGGGTTGCAATCCTTCCCACACTAGATAATTAGAAACTTTTTTCCAATGTCTCTTTTCAGTCTCAGTATGATTTGTTGGAGATCTCCAAAGGCCGACAGTGGGGTCGGTGTGGACCGGGGGTCATCCCAAAAATCAGTATTTAGCCCATTACCAATCCTCATTTTTACACCTCTAGTTAGAACTCTAGTTTTAAGGAGATTACTCCAAAACACAAACCCATGTGGAAGCTCCTTCTTCCTTAGAAAACAACTAGCGTCCTTATTTTTAAGATACTTTTCCCTTAGGATTGTAGCCCAATCTTTTTAATTTTCTAGGAGAAACCGGCCCATTTTCACCACCAGAGCCTTGTTGAACAATTTTAATCTTCTGATTCCCAACTCTCCTTCTTTCTTTCAGGCACACACCTTATCCCATTTGATGAGTGCCATTCTTTTCCTTTCCTCCACTCCTGACCATAAAAATCTTCTTTGATTTTTTTCAATTCTCTCAGCAATATATGTCGATATATTAAACATTGAAGTATAATAGACTAGAATGTTTTGTAGAGAAGCCTTTAAAAGCTAAATTTTTCCTACCAAGCTCAACAATTTTACTTTCCAACCAGCTAATTTTTTCTAAATTTTCTCCACTATATAGTTCTAATAGTTGTTGTTCAACTTTTGAGAGAAAAGAGGTAGGCTCAGGTAAGGAGCAGGTAAATCCACTTCCTGACACCCCAAAATCCTTATCACTTTATTTTTCACAAGCAAGCTAGTATTAAAATAAAAAAAATTGTTTTTTTGGTAATTTATACACTCTCCTAACATTTCAGCATATTTGTCCAGAATATTTTTCCACTGTTTAGCTTCAACCACCGAAGCCTCCCCCATAAAAATGGTATCATCAACAAATTTTAGATGTGAGGTCGGGGTTAAAGAAGAAGCAGCACAAAAACCTTTCAGATACTTATTATTAAGTTGTTTCTGTATGTTGCAGCCAAGAGCCTCTACCACAATGACAAAAAGGTAGGGAGATAAGGGGTCTTCCTGTCTTAGCCCCCTACTAGGTGAGAAAAAGTTGTGGGAAATACCATTAACCAGGGCTGCGTACTTTAGGGTAGTGACACAAGATTTTATCAAATTGAGGAATTTACCAATGAAGCCAAATTTTTCCAAAACAACAAATAAAAAATTCTAGGAAACCCTATCATAGGCTTTGGAGATGTATAATTTTAAAACCATACTTGGAATTTTACTGTAATCCATAGAGTGCAACATTTCATGAGTGTAGATTGCGGCATCCAGTATTTGTCTACCCTGAACAAAACCCTTTTGATTAATAGCAATCAGTTTTCCTAATACCAATTTCAACTTGTTGACAATGATTTTGGAGAAAATCTTATAAGTTGTGTTGCATAGAATTATAGGTCTATAATAATTCATTGAAGTAGCTTCATTGGTCTTAGAAACAAGGGCCAAAAAAGTGGTATTCATCTGATTCAAGAGTTTACCCGATCTAAAAAAGTCTTTAGCAACATTAAAGAGGTCTGTAGACATAATATCCCAGTAGACTTGGAAGAAGCTGGGAGGGAATCCATCAGGTCCATGAGCTTTGAAAGCTCTGAAAGAGAAAACAACCTCCTTCACTTCTTTCATAGTGACAGTCTTAGTTAATTCTTTCAAGTCTTCCTCTGTGATAACATTAGGTATAACCTGCAGGAACTCCCCCAATTCTAGATTTTCAGCCCTTGGAAGCTTCAGATAATTTGAAAAGAAGGAAACAACCTCATTTTCTATTTCTTCTTCCCCTTCAAGTTTTATGCCATTAGAGGTGGTAAGAGATATGATCTTGTTTCTTCTTCTATGCTTCATAGTAGATTGGTGAAAAAATTTAGTATTCCTATCTCCTTCCTTAAGCCACTGAATCCTTGACTTTTGTTTCCAGAAAATTTCCTCCTTCTTGCTTATTTTGTGCCATTGGGCTCTGAGCTCCCTTTCTTTGATGTAGATCTCATCATTACAATTTCTTGCCTCCATTTGATCTTGGACTTCCTTAATTTTCAAATTTAGGTCCCTCTTAGTAGTAAAGATGTTTCCAAAACTGTATTTGTTCCATCCTTTAACCTTTTCTTTAATTCTTTTTAACTTTTGTGTTAGCCTAAACATCGGAGTGCCAACAAAAGGTAGGTTCCAACATTCCTCAATTAGAGATTTGAAGTCCGGGTGAAGGGACCACATGATTTCATACCTGAAGGGGTAAGGTTTTTTAATCACCCTATCATCCCAATCCAGAATAAGAGCATTATGGTCAGAACTTGTTCTAGGAAAGACAGTAAGAGAGATATTCTGCAAGATGTTAGTTGAAAGGCGATGCCAAAATAAAGCAGGTATTTTCCCCATTTTTACATTATGATTAAATAAATGATTATATATTTTTTATAAATCATAAACCATTTAATAATTTATAATCTAATAAACATTTAGATTATTAAATATTTATAAATGCTAGCTTCAAATAGGTACATGAGTAAAGTCTATTCAAGTAGTTTTCCATTCCTATATTTAAGAAGTTTCTCTCTCTTTGAGAAGGTAATAGAATTTGGAAATTTATAGTGAATTTTATCTCTATGCATAGGAAATAATGTTGGCCATGTGGAAGTAAGGAGATGTGATATCCTTAGGTTCTATCTATAATTTATAGACAATTGTATATGTATTTTACAATAGAATGATGCATTATAGGAATTTTTAGTTGAACATTTTTTTTACATATAGATTGTATAATGTGTTTAATATGTGCATCATTTAATCCTTATTTTATTTATATATTTTATTATATTTGTGATGATTATTAACCTAAGATACTAATTTCTAAAAAATATCAAACACCATGATCAACAATTTAACTTAAGTAGTATATTAATTCTTTGCATGTATTCTTTAATCATTATCAACATAACAAAGCTTAATTTTTATTATCCATAAATTCATAATATATAGTTAATGTTTAAGTTATATCTAAATTATAATGTTAAAATTTCACATCATTTAAACTAATAATTCTCTAATTGCTCATTTCAATTCAATTGTTATTGAACATAATCCACAATTATGTTCATAAACAAAATTTTACATGAAAGAATCCATATAAATGTATAGTACCTCTAGCCCTTATGTTCTAATAGTAAGCTCTTCCTTTTTACAACCATAGCATCATTCAAAATTTACAATATTTAAAATTAAATCACTATAATATTCATCATTTTTCATCATCATCATGCATCACATGTACTTCTAAATTATCCCTTTTCAGTCATTATTATTTATCACCCCCTTCATCACACTTAATTAAACTAACCCATTTTCCTTCATTAATTAAATAATTTTGAATTATTTAATTATTTCATCACTTTTCCCTCCATCACCTTTAATTAAATTAAATCATTTTCCCTCATCCACTTTAACCAAATATATATATTTTTTGGTAAAAGGCAAGTACTGCATATATATATTAGATTATAAATATATTTACAAAATTTGTATCAGTTTGCCAGCTGAAAATGGTAAAATTCCTTGAGTCTTTTGCTTCTAATCTATTGTAGTTAGCAACAAAACAATACTACCAAACCTGAAGTATGTATCCCCAACCCATGCATCAAAAAACTATACATGACTCCTATTTTCTGCAACATATACTTTTTTCTCCCTATCCCATGAGGAAAGTCTTATATTATAGAAGACTTAACAAGCCTATCGCTGGTTACATCAATGAAATTAACCCAATACAACATAAACGATTCCCAACACAAAGAAGTTAACTATTGACACTGGGGATTTTACACTATCAAAATTTTCCACTCCTCACCCAATACTGTTTTCATTTTTCCATATACACTAGAGAATTTTCATCATGGCCTTCTTCCATGTCTTCTACAGGATGGAAGCGAAGCCTTTTATGCCCAGGGGCCCTCATTCCTCGATTTGCACCACTTTCTGGAAGAGGACGAACACCTGATACAATGTATGCTTGAGTTACCACTTGCATTTGTTCCAATTGATGTTTTTCATCAGTGAGCAAACAAGCATGGGAACTCAAGAAAGCAATAGAAAAATATTTGTCTTTTATATCCATTTCTAAACCAACACAAAAGCACCTGCAATTCATTCTTAAAGCCTTCAATGAAATTCTATAATTGTTGTGTTGATAAGCCAATTTTATTGCATCATAAGTTTCCTAGTAACCCTAGCATTGTGTGAGAAATTTTTGTGGAAAAAAACCACCTACAAGCCCTTTTCCCTTGAATAAATTATAGCCTTGATCCGCCATAAGCAAAGCATTGTCTTACAGGAACTGACCCTTGACATATTTTTTCGCAATTTTTTCTACATCCCTTAAAGACTGACATAAATCCATGAAATTTGACAAGAAAATTGAAAGCACTTGAGATGACATTAAAATCCTTCACGCCTTTGTATTAATCACCTCATTTCCAATCACTGATCTCACATAATCCTCCACCCTCAGATAGTCTAGCTTGAACAGGATACCCAAATCTTCATGTGGCAGGAAGCCCTCGAAGGGCTTTTCCCAGGCCTGGACTTTCATGCAAATGCGGAGATTCCATGACTAGTAAGCCATTTTCCAAACGGGTTAAGACTCTTAAATCACACGACCTCCTGAAAATACCACCAATCCTCCTCTCCTACCACCCACGATGAGCTCACAACAATTGCAACAATTTACCAAAGCCACTGCATGCCATGATTTTCCAAGAAGCAAAAAAGAAATACACTAAAGCAAACCCACATGGATTGCTTAAATTTTTACATGGGATTAGTAAGTAATGATTATGTTAGCTAAAGAAATCCTTTGCAGCAAGATACACACACTTTCCAAATAGTAAAATCATGTGAAGGAGGTGCATCAAATGAATTGATTTAATTTGGGTGCATTCCTTATCATTATGAAGCTAAGTACCTGCACAAACAAATAAATGTTAGTCATAAAATCAATGGATGTGCAATCTCCTTTTCCTTCGTGGGTGCTTACATCACCAAAAAACTATGCAATATCCTTGTCCTTTGTGGAGGCTTGTAATATCAATCTGAGGAAGCTTACATGGAAGCCTCATCATCAATATAAACTCCCAATCATCCCCACTTTTTCAAATCATTTAAATGACTTTTGAACCATGCACTCCATACTCCCATTACTTACAACTAATCTATATAGCTGATTATGAATGAGTACCACTCACAAGACCTTGGTCTATTTCAATTAAACTTTGTAGAATAGGATATTCATTTGCAATTACTCTATTCCCCAGCTCTTTAATCTCTTGACCCTCACAACCCATAGTTGCAAGCTTGTCTCCTAGCTTGTTACCTTCTCAGAATGTATGTGATATTTGAATTTCCTTAAATGAATCCATTAACCACCAATCTCTCCTAAGAATGTATCCAAGCTTCCACTTATGAATTTTTTTCACTTTGCAAGCATTGATAATTAGTGAAGAATCCCCTTCAATATGTAGGGTATTTAAACCAAGTTCTTTTTTCCAATTGGAGGCCCTATAGAAGATTTATTTCCTCTACCACATTATTTTTATCATTAGGTAACCGCATTGCTTTTGTTGCTAACAATGAACCCTTGCAATAATGTAAGCACATACCTGCCCTTGATACTCATGGATTTCCCCTCAAAGCTCCATCAAAATTAAGCTATTGAAAACCTAAACAAGGGCCCTTCCAATGGATTTTGGTTCTATCTATCTTCTCCTTGCAAATATTTTGTTGAGCTCCTATAAAAGGTATTGAAATGTGCTCCCATATGCTTAAAATCTAATTGTCCCAATTAGTAAAAATGGAGGAAACATTCTTATCATTACGAACATAAGAATTGACCACCTCTAAAACATGCTTTTCTATTTTGAATTGAATCTATTGCAGTGAATGACTCTGATTTCTGAATATCCTCCTATTAGGTTCCCACCATATGCACCAAATAAATATTGTCGGGGTTACTCTCCAAATGCAAGCATATAAAGATGTTTTATAAAGGACAAGACAACTTGAGAACAAATCCCATAGTGAATTAGGCATTGGAAATGAAATATGTAGCTTTGATTTAATGAAGTCCCAACACTCTGGAGCTATCTTAAAATTTACAAATAAATGATCCACCGGTTCCAAGACCTCCTGACACAAAACACACTTAAAAGGTTTTGCAAAACCTAACTTTTGTAACCTATCACTTGTTAATATTTGTTGCTTTAATGCAAGCCATGCAAAACTTCCTACCTTTGGGAGCATCATCAAAGTCCAAAAACATAATATGCCCTATGGGATTATTCCTAGTTGTGTTTGCAGTAATTGATTTGTAGCTCTCTTTCACTATATAATTCCCATCTTTAGAGGGGGACCAAAAAATCCTATCAGGGTTATTTGAGATAAATACAAACCTCTTTCCAAGCTCCTTGTGTAGAATTAGTTTTTGATTAGAGGAAAGACTTGAAAGAGAAAATTCCTTCCATAATACTTTTCCTATAATAGGCTCTACTGACCCAATATAATCTTTCAATTTTGTGCCCCATTCCATTGATAGAATTTTTTTTGCAATCTGCAATTCCTAAATGGAGGAGAGAGGAGGAAAGCCATTCCAAGAATATTTCCAAAAATGTACCTCTTCTCTATTATTAACCTCCTAGGACAAATAAGGAGTAAAAAGCTCTCTGCAAGCAATAATAAAGTTCCACATTATTGATCCATTTGGAGGATTTCCAATCATAAAGATTTTGTTTGAGCTGTCATTATCCAAATATTTATTTTGCATTAAAGTGCACCATTTCAATTTTGGATTTTTATACTTTTTCCATGTGAGTTTTTCCCCAAGAGCCAAATTTCTTGATGAAATACTATGTAATCCAGCACCCCACTATGTTTACTCATGCACATATTGTCTAAGGAAATCAATGGAACTTTTCTTTTGTCATCTATGTTGCCCCTCCAACAAAAACTTTTAATAATCTTCTCTATGTTGTGAATAACACATTTTGGAGCTTTCAAAACAACAAGGTAGTAATTAGGAATGGATGCTAGAATATTTTTAATCATCATTATGCGGCCCTAAGGACAACCATATAGCTTTCCATGCAAGAATTATGGACTTTATTATGTCAATAAATTTTTGCCAATACTTGACTCTGTCTCCTCCCATGAAAAGGGGAATACCTAAATATGTACAAGGCAACTTAACTTGTTGGAAGCCCAAAACTTCAAGCATTTTCTTTGAAATGGAATATTTTGTGTTAAAAAAATAAATCTTAGATTTATTAGCATTAATCTTCTTACTTGAAGATGAAGAATACTTCTCAAGAAGTTGCTTTACCTACACCGCTTCCTGCAAAGAGGACTTTCCAAATAACAATGTGTCATTAGCAAAAAGGGAATGTGTGGCTACAATATGCGTCACTAGAATATATATGCCCTGCCATAAGCCTTGATTATGTAATTTTTGTATTGTTCTACTTAATGCCTCTGCCATTAATATGAATTAAAAAGGAGACAAAGGATCTCCTTGCCTAACTCCTTGAGTGGAACTAAAAAATACAACTGGTGATCCATTTATAATGACTGAAAACTTAGCCCCTACTAAACATGAATGAATTCACTTACACCATTTGTAGTTGAATCCAAATGATTGCAATACTTGAATCAGAAAATCCTAATTCACTCTATCATATTCCTTCATCATATCAAGATTTATGATGAAGGATGGGATATTATTAGACTTAACAGAATGTAGCACTACATGGGCAACTAAAGCTCCTTCTGGAGTTTCCCTTCCATGCATAAAACCACCTTGTTCCTGTGAAATCACTCTTGAAATAAAAGGCTAAATCTGGAGATAGATAGCTTTAGTGAAAATTTTATATATTGTGTTGCATAATTAGATTGGCCTATCTGCAAAAGTTTTCGGCTCCTTCACCTTTGGAATAATAGCAATGTGCGTAGTATTGAACTATTTGAGCATTGTTCATGTTTTCCTTGATTCCTCCAAAGCCAACAATATATCAGTGCCTATGAAATCCTAGCACTTTTGAAAGAATAGGGTTGTAAACCCATCTAGACCAGGCACCTTAACAAGTGATAAAGAAAAAACCACCTTCTTGACTTCCTCAAGGGAAAAAAGGTCTCAACAACTAGTTATTATCCTCTTTTTGAATTAATGTTGGGATACTTTCTAAGAGCTCCACCCCTTCCTTGGTTGATTCCAATGTTTTGTTTTGTGGTTTTGCAAGAAGTTGTGAAAAGAACCTAACACCCTCTTTTTGAATTTCATCCTCTTTTGTAAACAAGTCACCAGAAACTAAACTTTGAATTGAAAAGATAGTAGCAGATGACTTCTTAATTTGAGCTAAAGCGTAAAAAAACTTTGTATTCCTAGCACCCTCCTTCAACCACAATTCCCTTGATTTTTCTCATCAATAAAATTCCTCTCTTACCACTAACTCCGCCAATTCTTCTTGAAATTTCTTTTTCTGCTCATAGGTATTGGCATCTAGACCTTGTGCTATAATATTTTCATTGATTTTAGAGAGCTGTTTAAAAACCAATTCTTTTTGGTGAAAGATATTCTTAAAAACATGTATGTTCCAATACTTAATTTGTGATTTAACATAACTCAGCTTCTTGCATAATTGTAACATTCTAGACCCTTGCACAAAAGGAGCACTAATCCACCATTGTTGCAATAGGTGCAAAAAATGCAGATGTCTAAACCACATTTTATGAAACTTAAAGGAGGTTTTGGCCTTAGGAGCCGAATTACTTAATTCTATATCCAAGGATAAAGCATAATGATCAAATGTAGCATAAGGAAAAAATTGTGATGAGAAAACATTTTTACCCAAAAACCAATTAAGTGAAGTAAAAAATCTATCTAACCTTTCTGCAATTTGCAAAAAACCTTGCCTCTTATTACTCCATGTGAACTTACCATTTTTTGGTACAATATCTGTCAAGGCATTGTCTTTTATAAATGATGCAAAATCTTCCATTACTCTGACTAGTGGAAAAATTCCTACCTTTTTATCTTGCAGGTTGGCTATGGCATTAAAATCACCTGCTTCAATAATCTTCTCATCTCTAATCCCATCCAAGGCTTGCGTAATCATTTCCAAAAGATTCCTTTTATCTATAGTTATTGTTGGAGCATAGACATTTAATAAACAAAACTGCAAATCAAAATATGAAAATTTCAAAAGCTACCAATTCTGCTCATTAGATACTAGTTGCAACACAATCATCTTTGGATCCCACAATGTGATAATACACCCTGAAGCTCCTTGACCAGGAGAATGAACTGACTTCCAACTTTTCCATTTTCCTATTGATGCTTCATACACCTTTTCAAATGTTTTAGTTTCTTGTAACAAGACCACATGTGCTCCACAAGCATCTGAGCTTTCTTGTCAAGGCCATTAATGCCCCTAATGTTCCATGAAAGAATTCTCATTGATACTGAGGAGAGAAACACACTCTCCTCGAGCATTTGTTAGCTGAACACAACAAACTACTATCCAACTTAGTTTGCACTCTTGCTGCAATTTCTTCTTTCATCTTTGTGACATATGACTTCCTTCCTCTTTTCCCTGGAGTTTTCAAAGGCACTGACTGAGTGCTCAATGTTTATGATATTGACAAAGTTTGTGAGTAATCAAAAGCCCCCAAACACTTATTATCTGCTAGGCCATTCATTGCCACAACATTACTATCAACCTCAACAAGACCTATTGATTTTGTTAAAAACTATTTCTCCCTAATTATATCTACTTTTTGAGACTCTGTGTTCCCATTTGACCCCTCTTCATTATCTTCTAATTCACCCCATATTACAGGAGATTGCTGAATTTCCAAAGAACCAGTTTGCACAGTATTGATATCTTCATTCATGACCTCATCTGCAATCTCTTCAATTAATTCTGAACCAATAGAGAATAGTACTTTGTCAATAAAATCCTCTAAATTCTATGAATTCTCTGACCCATGCCATTGTAACTTTGAATCCAAACCCAAACCTAGATCCTGAGTAGCTTTCTCATGAGAATGTCGTGCCAATACACTTGAAGTGTTAACTAAAATTCATCCTCCATTGAACATTAATTTCTTTATTATATCCTCAACTTGATTGAAAGAGACAACAAGCATAGGAGGGTCATACAAATGAAGTGTCTTTGAAAAAACTTTTTCCAAAAAATATTGCCCTTTTAGAATCAGGGCAGGAGATTTGATCATTTCACTTCTTGCATAAAGCCTACCCTTTTGAACTATATTGTCCAGGACTACTTTTGACTCAAAAGATGTGTAAGATTGAGGCACTAAAGATGCATGCTCTTCTATAGAATTACCATTTTGGTTATAGGCCACTATTTGAAGACATGACATTTCAGTACTCTCTATTTCTTGACAATCTACTTTAGATCCACCCAATTCTTGACAATCTCTAGTATTATGTCCCAAATCATGGCATTTACCACACACATTCTCTGCATTCTCAACAATCACATTTTGAATCCACTTTCCATA
This sequence comes from Sequoia sempervirens, assembly GCA_007258455.2. Classification (NCBI taxonomy): domain Eukaryota; kingdom Viridiplantae; phylum Streptophyta; class Pinopsida; order Cupressales; family Cupressaceae; genus Sequoia; species Sequoia sempervirens. The sequence continues at coordinate 308,859,540 of VDFB02105785.1, read as the reverse complement.
TTTTGAAACAAGATAAATTTGGGAAGGAAAGTCCTTTGTTGCATCCAACAGAGCACAAAACCTAACTGGTTTTGATGGGTTTTTAAAAAATTCCTTATCATGGCAAAGAAAAATCCCAATCTTATTTTTCATTATTTCTATTAATTTCAACTCCCTATATTCCAATGCAAGATCTTTCAATTGAATCCATGTAGGAACAAATTTAATTACTAAATCTTGCAGCTTAAAATTTGGGTGCCAAGGTTGTAAAAAAAACTAGAACCTTGAAATACCCAAGATTTTACCCTAAAAACTACATCTCTATATGATTTTTCTAAGAAAAGCACAACAAAAATGCCTCTAGTTTTATCAAGATAGAAAACCTTGCTAACCCCTTCCCATTCGGCAAACAATAAGTCCTGCAAAGTATTTAATTCCAATGAAAGCTTCCAAAACTTACCCACTAAAGCTCTATAACAAAGATCTTGAATCTGGGGCTCCAAAAGATCATCAAGAAATGCAATGTCCACACATTGCTTAGGCAACTGTTGATGATCTTTTCACAAATGATTCAACCCTACTTTCTATATGGGCTCTTTTTTATTTACCATCCCTCCATTTGAAGACTCCTTTTTTCTCCATTATAAAGCACATTTTTATTGTTAACTGCCTTCTTCCTTTTGTTTTTCGAAGCTTTCTTTCTCCTTCTCTACTTTTTTCAATTTTCCATTCTACCATTAAAACCCTTATTATGTTCCCCTTGTCTATCATTTTGGTTTTTAGTTTGAAAAGAATCTTCTACATGAGCTCACCCTATCTGCTTCTCCTCCTTCCTTTGAACAAACCCTCTTTGTGCCTCTTCCTTATTCTGAACAGACCCAACAAACCATTTGCTCTCATTTATTTGGTTGCATGCAATGGTGGCTTATGAATCTACCTTGATTTCTTCCCAATTTTATTTTGAAGTATACTCTTTTCAGCTTCTCCCTTTTCTTGCTTCTCTTTATCCACCTGAGAGTCTCCTTGTGTTTTCCCATTGCCATCTTTCCCTAATAACGTTGGATTGAAGGGAGCACCCCACACATCTGTACCTACATGAGAAGCAACTTCACCTTGCTTACAAGATCTAAGATCTTCTCCAGATTCCTTATAAAAATGATTTTAAAACGTCAGATTACATTCATGAAGTGATTTTCTCATAAATCTTTGATCTTCTATTTGCATGTTACTATTCCTATCATCTTTGTAGATATCGAAGATCGGTTGCTTTTCTCACACCAAATGTTTATGGGAACGAAATGGCACCCAATTAGGTTTTGTGAATCTATGCTTGACAACAGGCCTTCCATGCCCTGCATGTTGCTTATGTGGATAGGGCCCATGCTACTATGTAGAATGCAAACCATTACCTCGAGGGCCACGTTGGAGTCTACCATGAGTGGGCCTGTGCCTGCCACTGTCAAGAAAATAGTCGTTAGGCTGCCATGAGCACTCCATTACAATTTTTTTAAAATATTTTATTATTATTTAATTAATTTGAATTATTCCTCTTATCCATATAATTAAATAATTATTTAATTATTTAATTAATTATCACACATTTTTTTCTTGTCCACATGATTAAATATTTTTTAATTATTTAATTAAAGAATCATGTATTCTTTCTTATCCTCATAATTAAATAATTTCTTAATTATTTAATTAGCTAATTATTCCTCCAAGATCAAATAAATTATTTAATTTATTTAGTTGCACATTCCCCAAAAATAAATAAAATATTTATTTTCTTTATTTATTAATCAAAGTGTGTCCTTTCTTTATTCTTCCAAAAATCTAAATATAGAAAGTAAACTAAGTTTAGTATTCTTTTTCTAAAAATAGGGAATGAACTTCAATTCATTTCACTTCATCTTTTCATGCAAGCTCATGCACAACTTCTTGATCTCTCATCCATCCTCAACCGTCAACCTGATCTTACATCTCACATCGTTGATCTCACATCCTAAAAACCTATAAACCAAACATCTTTGATCATTCATCCTCCTCCTCGAATTCACATCTAGTATTCTTGATTCAACAACTACACTATACTCAATTCATCTTGCTTTTGCACAACAAGGTTACGTTATGTTTATGAGCAATCTACATACCATACGAAACACCATAATTCTTATACTTTTGACAATTGAGTAAGGCTAGGTGTTTTTGGGTGAGGTAAAGTAAGTTAGATTAATTTGATTTGATTTATGTTCTCTTTGATTACTCTCATTGGATTTCATATTATTGATTTGATCTTCATCTTATTGAATCCTTAGATTGCATGACATTATTCCTATTTACAGATATTAACCTAAAAAAATTAAGAAAATCAAATATTTGCTTATGCCACATATATTAGACAAAGTAAGATTTAATAAAATTATTTAGATAATATTACAAAAAATTTAGGAAATTCAACAAATCTACTTTGGCAAAGCTTATAAAAAGAAGATTCCATTAAATAGTCAAAATGAATTCTTGATAAAGTCTAAATAATGCTCATATTTAAAATATAAATCATTCTTGATATTTCAAAATATTTTATATTAGAATGCGATTCATGTTTGACATAATTTGATAGGAAAAATTGAGATGCCCTTCCAATATTTGTGATGTTGGTCCTCGTCCATTCTTCCCAAACTCCCTTGTTTGTTAGCTATCTCTTTCCTTCCAAGTTTTTTCTAAAAAAGGAAACACTAAAACTTTGTAGAAAAAACTTATACAAAGAGACTTTTAAAATTGAAATGTGGAGTGCCAAATTTGATGGATATCAAGATATGAGAGTATTGACATAAAAGTGAAGATTAGGTGAGAAGAAAGCCAACTACCCAAGATTCAAAACCGTTGGAATACATAAATTTCTCAGTTTTGACGGAATATAACCATACAAAACAATCCCCATTGCCAACCTTTGCAATCTGTCAAAGTGGTCGGCGTGGAATTCATTTCAAGAATTTTGAAGACTTTGAAATACATAATTCTTGCTGCCGCTTATTCACATCTCTATTGGAGGACACAACATAACAAGTCTGTTAACACTTCTCTCCTTGGGATTTTTCTATGCTGCTGTCATATTTTAACCATAGTCCCATTGGCATTAGAGGAAGGTAAAGTTTGAGTATTTCTATTGGCATTAAAAGAAGGTAAATCTTGATCTTGATCATTAAGGTTGACATTTGAGATAGAATAGATAAATCTTTATTTTTGTTGCTCTTGAAAGAGTCTTGGATTAGATAAGTATGATGATATGTGGCAACCATAAAAGAGGGAGCATGATCCATGCAAAGTTGAAATATTGCATGATGATATGTGACAATCATAAAAGAGAGAGTATGATACATCCAAAGTTTAAATATTGTATGATGATATGTGACAATCATATGAGCATGATCTGTTAAAAGTTTAAATATTGATAGGGTCTATAAGGTATATGATGGATATGGGATAATGAGGAGGACAAGTACATAGGGCTCACAAGGTATGTCATGGATATGTGATGACATACGAGAGGACAAATATATAGGGCTCACAAGGTATTTGATGGGTATGTGATGACATGCATGTGAGGAGGACAAGTACATAGGGTTCACAAGGTATGTGATACATATGTGATGGAATTCATGTGAAGAGGACAAGTACATAGCATTCACAAGGTATGTGATGGATATCCAATGGCATACATGTGAGGAGGACAAATACATAAGATTATAATGGATATGTGTAAGGAAATCAATACAAAAAAACTAGTAAATTAGTCCATTTATGTGCAAGTATTAAAGAAATAATGTCCATATTTAGAATATAAATCATTTATGATATTTCAAAATATATTGTATTATAATATGATTCATATTTGTGACATTATTAATCCTCCTCAAAATTTATGATGTTGATCTTCATCCATTCTTCCCAAAGTCCCTTGTTTATTAACTATCTTTTTCCTTCCGACACTAAAACTTTGTAGAAAATTTTATACAAAGAGATTTTTAAAATGATAATGTGGAGTGCCAAAGTTGATGCATATCAAGATAATCAGGTTGCCAAGTAAATATTAGGTTAAAAATAAGTAAAGGAAAGGTTAGTTTTAGCTTTGCACTCTGTCAAATTGGTTGGCGTGACAATATCCTCACATGGAATTCATCTCCAACTTTAAAATACACAGTTCCTGCATGGCTTGCCGCTTATTTTATTTAATTCACATCACCATTGGAAAAGATGGAACGAAGGCCTATGACAACAACATGGAAGATGACATGAAAGGTCTATTAACACCTCTCTCCTTGGGATTTTTCTATGTCGTTGTCAATCTTATCCACAGTCCCATTGGCACTAGAGGAAGGTAAAGTGTTGAGTATTTTCATTGGCATTAAAGGAGGTAAATATTGATCTTGATAATTAAAGTTCACATTTGAGATAGATAAATCTTACTTTTTATTTTCCTTGAAAGAGTCCATGGCTTAGACAAGTACAATGATATGTGACACTCATAAAAGACAAAGCATGATCCATGCAAAGTTGAAATTGATAGGGCTTATAGTGTATGCACGATGGTATGCATGTGAAGAGGAAAAGTAAAAAGAGCTAGGAATGGATATGTAGGAAAAATAGTAAATTGGTTCCTTGATTGTGCAAGGGTATAGTATAGGTGCACAAGATACATAATTGTGTGTGTGTGTGTGAGTGATGAATTGTTTTGTATTTATGTGTATGTGATTTAGAAGTTAGATTAGTTTTTCATAAATATATATAGATGGTTGTCCAACAATTTATAAGGACTAGCACCAAGTAAAGATGCCACCTTATCCTATCAAAGCACATTTATTTTCTTTAGATATATAAATGATCAAATATAAAATCAAGTCATGAACCCTATTTCCTTACTTGATAACCAAAACTAAATTTGTAATATAAATAAAATAGAATTAGAACTAATTGTTGCATAATAAGCAAGCTCATGTTGATGAGAAATTTATAAAAATAAATAATGGGTATATGTGCAATGCCTCCTTGAATTGGATTTCTCTACATAATATTGTGAGATTGAGCTAAGTAATGGATGACAATGACATTTTATGATTATCATTGAACTAGTTACTTAAGGCTTAATCTCAAGTTAAGATAGGAAATTACTCTTTTCAACACAAAATTGTACCTACTATTATGGTTGACCTTTCCAAAGATTAAAATTACACAACATTAAAATTTGTAAAAGGAGGCCAACATTACTTTTGAAGTACTTCTCACTAAATCATTATATTAAATGGAGAAAATGGTTTGGAATCCCCTTACATAAAAAGTGTTGGAATTGCGAATAAACATGAGAAACAAGATGAAACAACAAACAAACATACCTTCTATGCAATTGAGTTACAAATAATGATTTGTTATATCTTGTGGAGGATGGGATTCACTACTCCCAAGTCCCAAGACAAAAATGGTCTAAAGGGAGTGAATCACCCTCAATCACCTCAATGACAAGGGTTAAAATATGGAACAACAAACAAAGGAAAAGCCAATCTATGTTTCTGGGTTTTCAAGATGGAGGACTTCAAGAATCAAATGAATAGACCACAAAGGTCTTGGGTAATAGACTAACTACCTATTGGCCAAAGGACAATAGTGTGGGAGATGGATGACAACACAATGCATTGTCGTTTCAGGGACTCACTGACGTCTTGTATGGACAAAGAGTAGAGTCTGTAATTTGAAACACTTAGGGTTTTCTAACAACCCAAATGTTGGAATCCTACAGTTTAACAGGAGATAATATAATGCTAAATATGCATAAAAAGATAACTAGTACAACAAGAAGAATACTATAAATGAGATAAATTAACATGGACAAAAAGACAAGTGAAGGGTAGTAGAAATCCAACTCACGGTTAGTCGAGCCTCCCACAAGCTCCACATGAACAAGGTACCTACACACACGAAGATGAGAAAATGTTGGAGTTGTGTTTTGGTGTTTTCCTCAATCAAACCCATGCTTTGGTGTTTCCACCTCCATGGACAACCAAATAGACCACAATGTAGAAAAGATGATAAAGAAATAAATAAACAAGATGTATAAAAAGCAAAGAAAATAATATAATAACTATAATATTGATAATGCAATAAGATAACAAAGTGTTACCCTCCCTTCTACAAGCTTGAAGAAGTCGATAGGAAGGATGAGAGCTTCAAGAGTGCAAGATGGTAGTGCAAGAGTGATGCAAAACTTGAAACTTGCAAGAAAATGGTGTAGAGAGAATGGAAGCAAGAATGTAATGGGATAATTGATAGAGTAAAGTGAGAAGCTGCAAGAATGAATGTTAGAATGTGAGAGAGAGTAAACAGAATGAGAAAGTGAGTTCAAAATGAGCCTTTGGAGGAAAAAGAGACATTTTCAGGCAGGTCTACAGTCATAGGGAGCATTACGTTTCACAGGTGACATGAAATGTAATGTCCCAACACCCACTGACCCAGAAATCTATTAGGGACTTTCACACAGTGTGCAGACATTTGCATGGTGCGAAAATCGTCCTAGTCAAAATTCCCTCCAATAAAAAATGACAAAATATAGAAAAGACAAGGGGTCTATGATGACGGGTTTTAGCATTATCAATTTTATAAGGCTAAAGTAACAGTATGTTATGGTAAATTGCACTAGGGTGCAATTTTATTCCATAAATTTTTCCCCTATTGTAGTGAGCATATGTGTCAAATCATGTGTGAGCTAAAGTAGAAAGAGATTGAAGAGAATATACTAAAAATGGAGAGGAAGCAGTCCTTTGATTCAGTACACTTGAGACGAAGGGGGGAAAATCCACTAGAATGTGAAGAGGACACATGGGTCTTCGATCTTGCAAAGCTAGTTGCAATCTCTCCACAAACATGTTAGCTCTAGACAAACATGTTAGGAAAAAAAGTGAAAAATAATACACCATAAAATTTTCATAAG
>VDFB02105785.1:308708879-308827335 GCA_007258455.2 Sequoia sempervirens | reverse complement strand
GATCCTTCATCTCGAATTGTTCTAATATCTAAGACTTCAAATCTGAAATCATACTCTTACCATTCATAATAAACAACATATCATGCACATACAATACTATGATGAGCATGCAACCATTATTAGTCTTGTAATAGACACAATGATCATATTTTGATCTTAGAAATCCCAAAGACAACACATAGGTGTCAAAATTTTGGTACCACATTCTAGGAGATTGCTTCAAACCATATAGATATTTCTTCAACTTGCATACCAAGTTCTCTTTACCTTTCTCAATGAAATTCTCCAATTGTGATATATAAATCTCTTCCTCCAAATCATCATGAAGGAATGTTGTCTTCACATCCATCTGTTCCACTTCTAGATCATAAGGTGTTGCAAGTGATACTAGGAACCTAATAGATGTCAACTTTTCTATAGGAGAGAATATATCGCCATAATCAATTCCCTCCACTTGAGAATACCCCTTCTCAACATTTCTATCTAGAAAATTTTTCTTCTTGAACACCCATTTTCATCCAATGGGTTTCCATCCTTCAGGAAAAGGTACCAAATCTCATGTAGCATTCTTCTTCAATGCAACCATCTCTTCATTCATGCCTTCCATCCAGGAATCTACATAATGCATGCCCATATCCTACTAACAGTCCTAGGTTCATCAATGTTATCAGTCAAAGCAAATATAAAATTGGAATCAAACATAGAATATCCAAAAAAAATTGGTTGTTTCCTAGCAAGCGTAGACCTCCTCAATTGTTGAGGTTGAGGTTCTTGCTCTTCTTAAAATCTTTCAAAGTTTCTTGACTCTCCTCATCATCAATTCCAACAAGAGTGCATAGTTCATATTTTTCAAAGTAGGTGGGATATGAACTACCTCCTTTTCTTGTTTCTCTTCCATCTCTGGCTGCAAATCAATAGTGGAAGGTTTCAACTCTCAGAATATCACACTTATAATATAGAGAACCTTCTCTGCAACTCGATCCCAAAGCTTATAACCCTTCACATCAACACCATAGTCGATGAAGATACACTTAACTACCTTGTTCTCCAATTTATATTTTTTCCTCACTAGGCACATGAGCATATGCCTCACAACCAAATACTTTGAGATGTCTCATCAAGGGATTCTTACCAGACCAAGCCTCCATGGGAATATTTTCAACAAGAACCAAAGTAGGAGATCAATTAATTAAATAGCATGTAGTAGCTAAAACTTCAGCCCAAAACTTATGTTCAAGGCCAACACCACTCAACATACTCCTAGCCCTCTCCATTAGCATTTTGTTCATCCTCTCCACAACTACATTTTTTTGTGGGTTGTATGGATTTGTCTTTTGTCTCTTAATCCCATGGCCATTATAGAACTCATCAAATTTTGATGAATAAAACTCACCACTGTTATCCATCCTCAAACACTTAATTTTTATACCAATTTGAATTTTAACCAAGGATTTGAATTCCTTAAACCGAATAAAAACTTCATAATTAATTTTGAGGAAATAAACAAATTTCCTACTATAATCATCTATGAATGAGACAAAATACATAAATCTAGATAATGAAGGAACATTAATAGGATGAAAAAAAATTACATAAATATAATCCAATACCCCAGAAGACTTATGAGAACTAGAATAAAAAAGAAGCACGGTGTTGTTTTCCATATATACAATGTTTACAAAAAACAAACTTGAGATTACAATCATCAAGGCCTTCAACAAGGCTCTTATTTTTTAGGTCTCTAAGACCCTTCTCACCAATATGGCCAAGTCTTCGGTGCCATAACATTGTCTTCTCTATTGGGAGCTTCATCTCCAATCCATTGGCACCCTTAGGTACTTAGAAAGCATGGCCATCAAATGTAGAAACCATAGTTTTCTTCTCTTCCTGATCTAATGGTGAGGATGAAGAATCTAGAGCCTTTTTCTTGGAATCCACATAAGTACTATTACACTGAACCATCCACGCATATAACTTATACAAGGTGCTAATCTGAACACCCTTAGCAAAGCATAGAACCTTTAGTCATCTTGTATCCACCACTTGAGAAAACAACCTACACACCCACATCATTCAACTTACTTATTGAAAGAAAATTTTGGGCCAAACCAGGGATATGTAGGACACCATCAATTCCCTTCATTCTCCATCAGAGAATCAAATCTTGAATCTTCCATGACCAAAAATATTTAGATGAGAGTCATCACCTAGACACGCCTTCCCACCATCATACTATCATACTTTGAGAACCAACCTATGTGAGAGGTCATGTAGAAATAGGTACCTGAGTCTATTAACCACACATTTTTTGATGCATGCATTTCCAAGGCTACAACAGAAGCATCACAAGCATTCTGAGAGGATTTATCTAAATCAGAATCAAAGGATTTCTTATTTTTATTTTTCTTCTCCTTATATTCTTTTCGAAAATGACAGATCTTATCGTAGTTCCAATATTTCACCTTGGAATTTTTACCAAAAGACTTAGATCTCCTTGGAGACTTATATTTAGACTTCTTATCCTTCTTCTTCCCTTTCTCCTTTGATCTACCACAAACAACAAGGTCCTCCTTTGCCATCTCAAAAGATTTCCTTTACATCTCTTTAGACAACCGTGAAACAACCACATCATCCATTTTGAAGGTGGTTGTACTACTTCTGATAGCCATCACAAGGTGGCCCCAAGAGTCAAATAAAGAACATAGAAAAATAATGCAATGATCTTCATCCTCAATTTTCACACCAACCAAACCCAACTATGCAACAACCATATTAAAGGCATTGAGGTGATCTACAATGGATCTTCCTTACTCCATACTTAGAGAATCCAACTTATTTAATAGGAACAAATTATTTACCAAGGATTCTCTTGATAAATATCTCAAAGTTTCTTCCAAAGACTCGCTACAGTCTTCTCTTCATGAACATTTAGGAGAACAAAATCAGCCAAACATAGTATTATCAGACCCTTGGCATTTTAATTCATCAAATCCTAATTTTCTTGGGTTTTTGTAGTTAGTTTTGTGTTGGATATTACAGCCCATAGATCTTTATCCATGAGAATATCCTCCATTTTGAGTTACCACAAATCAAAATTTATGCCTTAAAATTCTCCATCTTGATTCTATCAGATGTGCTTGCCATCTTTCTCATGTAATAATATTACAAAATATTTTCTTGCAAAGCTCCCACTGCAACTAAGACCAGTATAAAAAACCCTTCAACCCAAAAACATAAATAAAGTTGGTCAAGTGTTGTTACCAATTGAAATGAAATATAGGTAGTGGAAACAACTTCCAAACACAGATCTAAGAAAGAGAGGGTTGCAAAAATTTGTTATAAATCTTTAAACTATTATAGTTTAGATGCACATTCATAAATTAAATTTCAGGTTTAAACACATAAAACCATGACAGATAGATTTACATTTGAAAATCCTTTTGGAAAAAATTCACACAAAAAAGCACATATCGATTGTATTATCAGTAACAAAATGGTTACAATACAATAGCATTCTATTCTCTTGCAAGTGTCTTTACATTGTGGTACAAATTTGGAGTAATTATGGTAGCATAATGGATTCTCAAAAATACAAAAAAACATCTCTAAAAATACATAAAAATTTCTCATATTTATAAACCTCTAACATGGGCACCCAAGAATTCCATGTGTCATTTCCACAGTCTCTACATGCATGCAAACTAAAACAGAGAACATGCACAAGACCAAACTAACCAATAAAGCCACATGTCAATCATGCAACAACATGCAAAAGCATGCAAGAGGTCCAACTCCATATTTTATGCAAATATTAAGTCACCTTGACATGCATGGCATCTCACTAGATAAAATATAGCCAACTACCAATTTTAAACTCCCTTTAACTTCTAATCACTTTGAGTGGTTTTCATAGTCATGTTTTAGCAACCTTCCAAAATCCCACCAAGTGATAACTCCAAAATCAATGACACATGTCACTATTGTTGGAAGTATGAGTAGTTGTATGTTGTCATTGATGTCAACAGTTCTATGTTTTTGCATTGATGTCAATAGTTCTATGGAGAGATTGTTGGAAGTCTATGGTGAAGTTTTGATTGGTTGCATTACATTGTCATTAGTAATATCACTGATGTGAACCTCTAGTGTTGCTTTGATGAGCATGTGTTGGTGATGTTCAACCTTTTTTGTGGTTGAGATACTGTAGAAGTGTTCTAGGTAATGATTTTATATTTATGGTGCTTGGTTTCCAAGTGCTTTTGAGAAAATTTGAAGAAAAGAGAAAACAATGTGGTTGAGAATGTTTAGTATAGTAGAGTGGTGTTTAGTGTTTTTCTCCACATTTATTCATGGTTGAAGATATGCCTATGTAGTTTAGGTATGTTGATCAAAGGTATTGAAAGATGTTATATCTAGAATTTCTAGTGTTTGATCATTGTGCAGAGAAAGTTTTGTTCATCAATGTGTGAACTATAAAAGCAGTATTGTCTAGGAGAAATGGTTTTTCTCTACATTTCTCTACAGTTTGGTTTCTAGTCTTGTAGTTCTAAGGGTGTGCTCATATTTCTATTATCTATATTCAGTTTGAGTTGTTTGAGTATTGGTGCTTTGCAAGGTTGGATTTAGGTGTTGCAGTGTGTGGAAGGTTAAGTGGTTGTGCAGGATGAATATATTCTTCTGGTGTATTATGTTGCAAATAAATTGTTGGATTTTAGGGTGGTGATGGAATATTCCAGATTGTGTTAAAGTGTTGTGAGTGTTCCACGAGTCATCTTTGGATAAAAGGAAGTGTGTACTTAATTTTTTAATGGTGTTAACATAGGTTCATTCAATCTTAGGTGTTTACACAAATTACGAGTATGCTTCGGTATTTTTGGAATTGTGGTGTGTCATGTATGAGTGAATTTGGGTCTGAGTTAAGGTGTTTTGTTGTCTTCCTTCATTCCTTTCAACCACATGAATGTTTCGGTGCCGACCTAATTTGAATTTTCATGGTTGAGGTGCATAGTCGACCTTGTCAATTGCTTTCAAGGTTGAAGATACTATAAATAAGTGTTGAGTTGATGGAGAATTATATTTTATTGTGTGTGATGCAATGTGCAAAGATGTGAAGGGTGAAAGTGTGAAATGCAATGTGATATTTAATTCCTAAGACTACAGGAAGCAATGAGTAGAAGGTGTCTACATTCTACAGAGAGAGTGTGAATACACTTTTGAAGCAATGGTGGATCTTTCTGTTGCTCTGAGATGGATTTCTCATTGTAAGAATATTCTTTCTTCTTCTTTCTAATCTGGAAGTGAGTCATTGGAAGTTAGCCCTTCTTTCCTTTTGGGGAGTTAGCCTATTGTATTTGGTGTTGTAATTACTTTATATTGTGAGCTAATCCTCATTGCAGTTTTTCCCTTCTTGGGTTTTCCACATAAATCTGGTGTTCTCATATGTTTGGATGTGTTTGCATTACTGTTTCTCATGTTTACTTTCTGCTAATGCATGATAAGGGCTTAAATATTGATTAAGGGTTTAAGGACTAATGCATATCTGAATGTTAATGAGGGTTTTGATGTTTTAATGTACAACTAATTCACCCCCCCCCCTCTCAGTTATCTTATGCATTCGACAATTGGTATCATAGAAAGGTTCCTTAGAAGAAAGCTTAACCACTTGAGGTAGATCTGGGATGGTGTACAAAAAGGAGGCTCCTTTGTTTGATGGATTTGATTATGCATATTAGAAGACCAAGATGGAAGGTTTCTTGTTTCTCTAGGATTTGGAGTTTGGAATTCTGTTGCAACTGGATATAAAATGCCTTGCAAATGGTCTGAGTATTGATGATGAGATCAAGGTATATGAGAACAATGGAAAAGAAAGGTATGCTCTTTTGAGTGGTCTTTCTAATTCAAAACTTATGAAATTTATGAGTCTTAAAACTGCTAGTGAAATTTGGAAAAACTTGGAAATTATTTATGAAGGATATGAAAAAGTCAAGCAAGCAAAGATGTAGAATATGAAGACTAAATTTGAGACCTAAATGATGACAGAAGATGAAGATATTATAGGCTACATGCATAGAGTGGAAAAAAATTTCAATTCCATGAGAGGCCTTGGAGGAAAACTTGAAGAAGAAGAAGTGGTAAAGAAGGTACCAAGAACTCTTACTAAAGCTTATAATTATAAGGTTTTTGCTATTGAAGAATTTTAGGATTTAGATTAGTATTCCAAAGATTAGTTGTTTGGTACTTTAACTACTTTTGAATTGAGAGATTTTGGTCCAAGTGTTGTGAAAAAGGAGACTTCTTTTAAAGTTGGTAACACAAAGAATAATGAAGAATCTAATCCATACGAAATTGATGAGGTGGAAGCAAAATTTGTAAGGAAATTGAAAAAGCATACTGGAAAATACATAGGTAAGTTACCTTTCAAATGCTTTAATTGTGGAAATATTGGTCATTATGCTTCAAGATGTCCTATCAAAGCTTCAAAAGATAGACCTAAGGACAATAAAGGTAAATCATTTAATAAAATCTATTATGTTAGAGAAGATGTCAGTATATCTTATGATGAATCTGATTACCCTGATGATGAAGATTAGTAATACTTGTTCATGGTTCTAAATGTTGGAACTTACTCTACTAACTCTGAGAGATGTATGAAGGAAAGTGCTTCAGAAGCAAGTCTACTAACTAATTTTTATGCTAGAGAAGAGAAGAATAACTGGATCATTAACAGTGGATACTCAAATCACATGATAGGTGATAAGAGTAAGTTTGTTAAGCTTGAGAAGTTTGAAGGTGGTTCAGTTAAGTTTTATGCTAATACATCTACTAAGATATGTGGAAAAGGTTCAATTAGTTTTGATGGAAAGCATAATACAAATTATGTTCTTTATGTTAAGGGTATGCGGCATAACCTTTTGAGTGTTGGGAAAATGTGTAGCAAAGGATATAATCTTGTTTTTTTAGGACAATGGTTGTGAGATCAGAAAAGGCTCTGAAACTATGGTTGTAGCAAGAAGGACGGATGGAAATGTTTATCAACTAAAGGGTGAAAATGGTCAATGTTTTATGACTCAAATTAATTAAAGTTGGCTATGGTATAGAAGAATGTGTCACATCAATTTTGATAGCCTAGTGAGGATCAATTATAATCAAGTTGTAAGAGATCTTTCAAAGATTACAAAGCCTATCAATGTTGTCTGCAAGGAATGTCAGATTGGGAAGCAAGCTAGAAATAGTTTAAAATTCAAAGAAAAATCTACTATTGGTCCTTTGGAGTTGGTGAATACAGATCTTTGTGAACCTACAAGAATCAAAAGTTTTCAAGGTGACAAATATTTCATACTCTAATTGTTGATTATTCTAGAATTACTTGGGTTACTTTTCTCAAACTAAAATAAAAAGCTCTAGAAAATTTTAAGGCATTCAAAGCTATGGTTAAGAATGAAATGGATATGAAGATCAAATGATTGAGATTTGACAAAGGTGGAGATTTCACCTCCAATTAGTTTAACACTTTATGTTAAGATAATGGAATAAAGAGGCATTTGTCAACCCCTAGGAATCCTCAATATAATGGAACTGTGGAAAGAAAGAGTAGGACTGTTCAAGAAATAGTAAGGACAATGATGAAGGAAGAAAATCCACTAAATTTCTATTGGAGAGAAGCAATTCACACTGTAGTCTACATAATCAACAAAGCACAAGCAAGGAAAAAAAACTCAAAGAATCCCTATAAGTTGTGGTATGGAAGAACCCCTACTATGAAATATTTCAAAGTGTTTGAAATCAAATGCTATATTAGAAGAGATGAATAAATCTTAGGAAAGTTTGATGCAAGATATGATGAAAGAATCTTCCTTGGATATTCTACAAGAAGCAAGGATTACTAGTGCTACAACAAGAGGCTGAAAAATATTGTTGAAAGTGCAAGTGTCAAAGTGGATGAACACTTACATAAAAGTTCAGTGATGATAGATGGATATGAATTGGACGAGTCCTCTTGTATAGATAAGAGAAATATGAAGGTGAGGAAAAAGAAGTGCACGCTGAAGAGGAAGAAGCTCCGAAAAATATCCCTAAGACCCCTAAGTATGTGCAGAAGAATCATTCAGAAGATTAGATCATTGGTGAAAAAAGCAAAGGTGTATTGACAAGAAGAAAGGATGCTATGAAAGAAGAACAAGTAAACTTATGTTTACATTCCAAAGTTGAACCTAAAATAGTGATTGAAGCATGCAAAGATGAATATTGGATCAAGTCTATGGAGGAAGAATTGATGCAAATTGAGAAGAATTAGACTTGGGAACTTGTCGCAAGACTAGAAAACGCGAATGTGATTAGAACTAAGTGGGTATTTTGAAACAAGATGAATGAGAGTGGAGAAGTGCAAAGCAAGACTTTTGTGTAAAGGTGACTCACAAGTGGAAGTAATAGATTTTGAGGAGACATTTTCTTTGGTGACAAGAATATAAGCTATTAGGATGTTTTTGGCTTTTACAAAACATAAGGACTTCAAATTTTATCGAATGGATGTGAAGTCTATATTCTGAAATGGTGATTTGGAAGAAGAGGTTTACATTGAACAACCAGAAGGTTTTTAGTTATCAGATAATCCTAATATGGTTTGTAGATTGAAGAATTATATAGAATAAAGCAAGCTCCTAGATCTTGGTATGCAAGATTGGATAGGTACTTGTTGTAGCAAGGATTCAATAAGGTATTGTAGATAGTAATATTTATTTCAAAGTTGAAAAAGATCAAATCTTGATTTTATTTGTGTATGTTGATGACATAATCTTTGGAGGTAATGAAAGTATATGCAAGAAGTTTGCAAAAGAGATGCAGAAGGAGTTTAAAATGTCTATGTTTTGGGAGATGAATTTCTTCCTTGGACTTCAAATTAATAAGAAAAAGAAAGGGATGTTCATTTCACAATCTAAGTATGTCAAGGATATGTTGAAGAACTATGGGATGGAAGACTTAAAATTGGTATACAATCCTATGGTTACTAGTTGCAAGTTGAGAAAGAATGATGAATCTCCTAAGGCTGATCAAAGAAAGTACAAATCAATTATTGGATGACTGTTATATCTAACTATTACTAGATTGGATATCATGCATGTAGTTTTTCTTGTGGCTAGATTTGAAGAAGATCCTAAAGAGACAGATGTGGTAGTAGTGAAGAGGATATTTAGATACTTGAAGGGTACTCCAAAACATGGTTTGTGGTATCCAAAGGATAATGATTTCTCTTTAAGTGCTTATGCAGATCTAGATTGTGTATGTTGTGTGGATGACATAAAAATTACAAGTGGTGGTGCATTATTTCTTGGAAATAGGTAGGTTTCTTGGATAAGAAAGAAGTAGGACTTAGTGCCATTACCTACTGTAGAGGTGGAATACATTGTTGCAACATCATGTTGTACACAGGTGTTATGGATGAAGAAAAATTTGAAGGATATCAAAGTAGTGTATGATGAACCTATTTCTATCGTATGTGATAATACAAGTGCTATTAACATTTCAAAGAATCTAGTAATGCATTCAAGGAAAAATAATATTTCAATCTGGTATCACTTTTTGAGAGAGAAGGTTGCAAAGAATGAGGTGAAGTTGGAGTATGTTCCTATTAAGGATCAAGTTGCAAATATCTTCACGAAGGCTCTTCCTAAGGGTACTTTTGAGTATCTCTAAGAGAAGTTGGGGGTCATTTCCCCTCCTTTCAACTAGATGCATAAGGATATGCATCAGGCTAGTGGATCTCAAGATTCATTCCTTGTTTTGAACTGATGTTGGTTGCTACCTCTCGGGGGGGTAGGTAGTAGCATTGTTGGTTGTTGCACTTAGGGGGAGAAATTGTTGTCATTTTTTTATGTATTGGTGTTTTCCTTTGAAGCCTTGTCAAAGGAAGTGAATGCAAATTTTGCAGAGTATTTTTTTCTTTTGAGGGAGAGAGAGAGTATGTGTGTTTGATGTCAATGGGAAAGATACAAGTGTGCTACCCTTTCTCCATTGATGTCAAAGGGGGAGAGAGTTAGAGAGAGAGCTAACTAAAAAACCTTATGAAGTAAGGAGAGCAATGTGTGAGTTGGTGATTAGAGTTGTTTTTGTTGTTGATGGTTTTTCCATGTGTTTTCATAAATAACAAAGGGGGAGATTATTGGAAGTATGAGTATCTGTGTGTTTTCATTGATGTCAATAGTTCTAGGTTGTTACATTGATGTCAATAGGTCTATGGAGAGATTGTTGGAAGTCTATTGTGATGCTTTGACTGGTTATATTATGTTGTCATTAGTCATATCATTGATGTCAAACTCTAGTGTTGCTTTGATGAGAATGTGTTGGTGATGTTCAACCTCTTGTGTGGTTGAGATATTGTAGAAGTGTTCTAGGTGATGATTTTTTATTTACAATGCTTGGTTTCCAAGTGCTTTTGAGAAAATTTGAAGAAAATAGAGAATAGTGCGGTTGAGAGTGCTTAGTATAGCAGAGTTGTGTTCAGTGTTTTTCTCCACATTTCTTCATGGTTGAAGATATACCTATGTGGTTCAGACAAGCTGATCAAAGGTGTTTAGAGATATTATATCTAGAATTTTTGGTGATGTATCATTGTGAAGAGAAAGTTGTATTCACCAATATGTGGACTATGAAAGCAAAATTGTTTGGGAAAAATGGTTTTGCTCTGCATTTCTTTGCAATATAGTTTTTGGTCTTGTAGTTCTGAGGGTGTGTTCATATTTCTCATATCTATCTTCAATCTAAGTTGTTTGAGTTTTCATGCTCCTCAAGGTTGGATTCAAGTGTTGCAATGTGTGGAAGGTTAGCTAGTTGTGTAGGATGAATATGTTCCTCTGGTGTATGATGTTGCAAAGAAGTTGTTGGATTTTAGGGTTGTGATGGAATATTAAAAATTGTGTTAAAGTGTTGTGAGTGGTCCACAAGTCATCTTTGGATCGAAAGTAAGCATGTACTTAATTGTTTGATGGTGTTAACATAGGTTCAGTCGACCTTTGGTGTTTACACTAATTACAAATATGCTTTGATATTTTTGGAAGCATGGTGTGGCATGTATGAGTGGATTTTGGTCTAAGTTAAGGTGTGTTGTGGTCCACCTTCATTTCTTTCCACCGTTGGAATGTTTTGGTACCAACCTAATTTGAATTTGCACAGTTGAGGTTCATAGCCAACCTTGTAAATTGCTTTCAAGGTTGAAAATAGTATAAATAAGTGTTGATTTGATGGAGAATTATGTTGTGTTGTGTGTGATGTGAAGTGTAGAGATGTGAAGTGCTAAAGTATGAAATGTGGTGTGAGCTCTAATTCCTAAGACTATAGGAAGAAGTGAGTAGAAGGTGTCTACATTCTATAGAGAGAGTGTGAATGTGTTTATGAAACAATGGTGGATCTTTCTATTGCTTTGAGATGGATTTCTCATTGTAACAATCTTCTTTGTTCTTTCTAATTTGGAAGTGAGCCATTAGCAATGCGCCCTTCTTTCCTTTTGGGCAATGAGCCCTTCGATAGTGAGCCTATTGTATTTGGTGTTGCAATTACTTTATATTGTGAGATAATCCTCACTGTGGTTTTTGCATGATAATGGTCTAAAGATTGATTAATGATTTAAGGACTAATGTAGATGTGAATGTTAATGAGGGTTTTGATTTTTTAATGTACAATTGATTCACCCCCCTCTCAATTATCTTGCGCATTCAACAACTATGGTGCAAATTTGAGATTTTTTCACAAACACATCTTCCCAATTGAGTTCCCAATTGACAAATGGCACAATTTTGTGATTCCCTCCACAAATGTAGGAAGCTAACTCACAATTGGGTCCCACAAAGTGTCATAGTAACTTAGAAAAATATCACTTAGGTTTTATTTAATAAAATATGTAGCAAAGGGACTAAAATAATTAATTAAATATATTGGGACTCTCTAAGGTTGAGACACCTTTATCCCAATAGATAAGGCATATTTATTCTTTCCTCAACCACTAGAAGTGTAATGTGTGGGCAAAGAGGAAGGGTTGTGTATAATTAAATAGTCAAATGAATCATTTTATGGAATTCATTATGTGGGGTATTCACACATTTATGATATCAAGGGTGAACAAGAAACTAGATCCTTTTTTGACATGTTTCCTTATTTTATCCCTATATTGATAATGAAACTTCTAATATTTGTTTACATAAGAGTGACATAGATATGGTTGTACCTAGTAATGAGATAGTTCAAATAAATTATAGTATATTAAATTATTTTCAATTTGAAGACCTTGCTCTTGAACAGTGTGAAGATGGTAATCATGTGGATGCATATGAGAAATTTTTATCTAGTGTAATACTTGTTGTCTTCATCATGAAAAGTGTGTTTCAATAAGGTCACCATCATAGTTGTTGTTTCATTGATTAAGGAAGAAGAAATCAAAACAGTGAGACAATTTGAGGAAGTTAGTTCTTCACTTGAAGTGTCTCATGATCCTAATGTTTTTGTTGATGAGTTTTTCATTAGCATAGATGATGATGAGGTATGTTAGTTTCTTGTTGTCCTAGAGGTGAGAAAAAATAAGGACAAGGATTTTCTTCATGATGGAGGTGTAGCTTCCAATATTGGGGATGGTGGGATTCATAGGCTCAATTTTTCACTTGGGCCCAACATATAGCTCAAAATAATTTTGGGAAAAAACATATTCTCTAAGTTGATGATTAGCTTACTGTTCAAATTTATTTGTTAGAACTTAAAAAGAATAGTTTATTTTCTAGAAAATGAGTTTCATTATGCAGGTCAAAAGATGCATGCTTTTTTTTTCCATGTGAATTGGAAGTTTTCTCTTTTTGCCTCAATTTACCTATAGAGGTCAGCATGTATGAAGATACCATCGTTTCCTTTTGTGCTACCTAAGTTTTCAATTGTTTCCCCCAACTATTGTAAAAATGAAGGATGATGTACAAGGAAATTTGATGTCTTAAATTTTGTGGTTGTCATGTAGTATGGATTTTTATTAAGTTTTCCAAGATCTTAAAGATGATTCTATTGCACTATATTTTCATTAGTGTTATCATTGATTTCAAACTCTAGTGTGGTCATGATCAGAAGGTGTTACAGATGCAACAAGGTCACTTGGTTTCCAATTGATTTTGAGAACATTTGTATAAAGTGTGTACAAAGTGATAGGGATGTGTTCTATATTCTGCTCTACATTTATTCATGCTTGAAGATGTTCCTATGTGGTTTGGATATGATAATCAATGTTCATTGAAGGTTTTATATCCATAGTTTCAAGTTTTGGATCATGTGGAAATAGAAGATGTGTTTGAAAATGTGTTGGACTATCTCTAGCTTGTGAAGAGGGTTGTCTAGGAGAAATGGAATTTACTTGCATTTCTCTATGTTGAAGTTTCTTGTCTTGTTGATTTGGTAATATTCTAATTATGCTTCTATCTATCTTCCCTTGGATGGTTTAGTGTTTAGTTGTTTTGCAAGCTTGGTTCATGTGGGTTATGTCTCAGTGGAAATTTGACTGGTTGCACAGAATGATATTATTCTCAATTGCATGTGTTTGACTATTCTATTGGTGTTCGAATATTCCAGTATGTTTTGTGATGTTGCTACATGGTCCACAGGATGTTTTTATACCTGGTGATGTGTGTATATAGTTGTTTGGTAGCATTAAGGTTGGTTTGGCCAACCTGGCATGTTAGCACTATTTGTGGATGTGCTTCATGGTTTTTGGAAGCTTGGTGTAGCATTTTGGTGTAGATTTAGGTCTTGGTTAACCCTTGGTGTGGTCCAACTTCACTTCTTTCCTCTACAGAAGTGTTCAATACTGACCTATTTGGTGGTTTCATGTTTGAGGTGCATACATTTCATTTAAGCCAACTTGGAGAAGGTTATTTGTGGTTGTGGAAGGTATATATTCAAGCTCAATTTTTGGAGAAGGATTTGGTATAATGTGTGATGAAAAATGATATGTATTTGATCAATTTTTGAGATCTAAGTGTGAACATCAACACCTAAGACTACCAAAAGTAGTGAGAAGAAGGTGTCTCTATTTCAGTGTGCATGAAGTTACTGGAGGTAGTGAACCAAAGGTTGTGGATGGTGAAGATATTTTGTAGTGGATTCTCATGTTTCTCTGAGGTAGCGAACCTCCTTGTAACAGTTCCTTTCTATTCTCTTTTATTCCAAAATAAGTGATCTTCTTAGGCAGTGAACCCTTGGCAACGAGCATTTGTTTCTTTCTTTTGGATAGTGAGTCCTTTGGGAAGTGAGCCTTCTATAATTGGTTTTTATATTCATATATATGTGAGTTAATCCTCGCTATGGTTTTTCCCTAATTAGGGTTTTCTGCATAAAATTTGGTGTTCTATTGTGTTAAGTTGTTGATGTGTTGGTGCTTCATTTATTTGCATTCTTGCTAATGCTTAAAAAGGGTTTGAATATTAATGAGGGTTTGAAGGTTTTAATGCACAATTGATTCACCCTCCTCTCAATTGTCTTGTGTGCCTCACAATCGATATCAAAGCTAGGTTCCTTAAAGAAGCTTGAGGTATATCCTAATGGCGGACAAGAATGGTGTCAAAGTCCCTATGTTTGATGGAATAAATTATGCCTTCTAGAAAGCTAGGATGTAAGCCTTTCTTGTCTCATTAGGGTTTAGTGTATGGAAGTTAGATGAAGATGGATATACTATGCCTACTAATCCTCTGACAAGTGAAGATGATATCAAGGATTATGAGAATAATGGTAAAATGAGGAATGTTATCTTGAGTGGGATTTTTGATTCAGAATTTGTGAAACTGATAAGCTACAAAATTGCTAAAGACGTCAGGGAGAAGTTGAAAATCATTTATGAAATAGATTCTAAGGTTAAGCAAGCAAATATGCATAATTTCAAAGCCAAATTTGAAACCCTAAGGATGTCAGAAGATGAAGATATTGTAGGCTACATGCTTAGGGTGGATGAAATTGTCAATTCCATCAATGTTCTTGGTGGAAAACTAGAGGAAAGTGAAATTGTGAAAAAGGTATTGAGAACCCTTCCTAAATATTATAGTGCTAAAGATTCTACTATTGAGTAAGCCAAAATTTGGATCAATATTCTAGAGATCAATTGTTTGGTGCATTAACTACTTTTGAATTAAGAAAGTTTAACCAAGATTCTTCAAGGAAAGAAACTATTTTTAAAGTTAGCAAAAAAGAGAGGAATAATGAATATGATCTAGATGATCTTGATAAAGTGGAAGAAAATTTTGTAAGAAGAATGAAAAAGGGCACTAACAAATACAAAGGTAAGATACCCTTCAAGTGTTTCAATTGTGGTAAGATAGGTCATTATTCTTCAAAATATCCAAGCAAAGTTTCAAATGACAAACATAAAGATCATAAAGGTAAATCTTTCAAGAAGAGTTATTATGTTAAAGAAGACAATGGCACATCTAATGATGAGGAATCAGACTATCTAGATGATGGAAGTGATGAATGTTTGTTCATGGTTTTGAATGTTGGAACTAATTCTACTAACCCTAAAAGATGTGTGAAGGAAATTGCTCTAGAAACTAGTCACACTATTGAAGGAACTATGTTGACTTCCTTTCATGTAAGAGAGGAGAAAAAATACTAGATAATTGACAACAAATGCTCAAATCATATGATAGGTGATAAGAGTAAGTTTGTTAAGCTTGAGAAATATGATGGTTTTTTTTTTAAGTTTGGTGATGACACATTTGCTAATATTTGTTGAAAAGGTTCAATTAGTTTTGATGAAAAGCATAAGATAGATGATGTTTTGTATGTCAAGGGTCTCCACAATAATCTTATCATTGTAGGAAAAATGTGTAGCAAAGGATACAATCTAGTGTTTTAGGATGATGGTTGTGAAATTAGAAAAGGAAGCTTCGTAACTTTGGTTGCTATAGGAATCAGGACAAAAGGAATTTTTTATCAACTCAAAGGTGTTGGTGCTAAGTTCTTTATGTCACAAATAAATGAAAATTGGTTATGGAATAGAAGAGTGTGTCATATCAATTTTGATAGCCTAGTGAAGATAAACTCTAGTCATGTTGTGAGAGACATGCCAAGAATGACAAAGCCTATCAATGCAATTTGCAAAGAGTGTCAAGTTAGAAAATAGACAAAGAAGAGGTTCAAAACTAAAGAATTCTACAAGACCTTTAGAGTTGGTGCATATAGACCTATGTGGACCTACCATAACAAGAAGCTCTCAAGGTGACAGGTATTTTATGCTTTTAATAGATGGTTACTCCAAAATGACTTGGGTGACCTTTCTCAAAGAAAAATCAGAATCTCTAGATAAGTTTAAATCATTTAAATCTATCATTTAGAATGAGATAGATCTAAAACTCAAGTGTTTAAGCTCTAATAGACGTGGTGAGTTCACCTCCAATGAGTTTAACAGTTTTTGTGAAGATCACCGGATAAAAATAAATTTATCAGCTCCTAGGACTCCACAGAAAAATGGGGTTGTGGAGAGGAAGAATAGGACAATTCAGGAAGCAACAAGAATCATGTTGAATGAAGCAAATCTACTGGATGTCTAGTGGAAAGAAGCAATTCATATCACAATTTATATTCTTAACAGGGCACAAGCAAGAGTGAATAGTTCAAAGACCCCCTATGAGCTATGGTATGGAAAAACTCCTATTGTGAAACATTTTAGAGTGTTTGGAAGTAAATATTATATTAGGAGAGATGAAGAGAACTTAGGAAAGTCTGATGCAAGATTAGATGGAGTCTTCCTTGCATATTCTAAAAAGGGCAAGGCATACAGGTGCTACAAAAAAGGCTAAAGAAGATAGTTGAAAGTGCAAGTGTCAAAGTGGATGAAGAATCACATCAGAGCTCAGTGTTGATAGAAGGATATAAATTTGATGAACCCCCTTGTAGAGAAGAAGACAAAGAAGAAGAGAAAGAAAAGGAGATGATAGTGGAAGAACAAAAAGATCCAAAAAACAATCCTAAGACTCCTATGTATGTGCAAAAGAATCATTCTGAGGAACAAATAATTGGAGACAAAAGAAAAGGTGTGCTAACAAGAAGAAAATATGATATTGTAGAGGAACATGTAAACTTTTGTTTACTTTATAAAATAGTGTGAACATGATCATAAGTTAAGCTAAGCATGATTGAATTATGCAATTAAACCAAGATTTAACTAATCAAATCATTCTCCCAATGAAATTATTGAAAATATAAATCTAAGAAACCATTAAGCATCAAATAAACCATAAATGCTTAAAGGAAACCTAATTAACACATCAAACCTCATCCCATTGGGGGATTGGTGTTGAATTGATGTGGAATGTCAGCCCTTTCCCAATCCATTGATTGAAAAAAGCTTGAAGATGAATGTAATTGATGGAAATTGATGAGAATGGATGCAATATTAGCTAAAAATGGATGCCAAATAATGAAATTGCTCATAAGAATGCTCTAAAATTTACTATAGTGCAAATGCTCTCAATGAATATGGATGATTTTCTCAAGAATTGGAGGCTATTTATAGGAAAATTAGATGAATAATGGCCAATATTGAATTGATTAATCAATGGATGAAAATCAATAAGAGGAATAGGCAAGGATCAAGAATTCAATCCATGGATGAGATTAAAAGTTGACATGGATTGATGAATTTAATCAATGCCTCAAATTGCTTTAAGGAAACACAAATCCTAAAATTTAGGAGGAATGTGCAAGATATTTCCATTTAAGAGGGAATTTTTTTGAATTTGAAATGGATGAATATTCCAAGGGAATATTCCTTTGCAAGTGGGAGAAATTGGAGAAATGAAAGAAATAGGTCAATTAAATAATTAAGATATTATTTAATTGCGCAAGATGGAGGAATTTAAAGATTTAATTAATCAATTAGCTCATTTAATTAAAAAGAGGGAATTAATGACATTTAATTTAATAGTTTAGATTATTTAATCAAATAAGTGGACTTAAGAGATTTAATTAAATAATTTTCCTTATTTAATTAAACAGGTTGAAAATCAGTATGGAAGAGGTGAATTAACCTAATAATATCGATTATTCGATTAATATATGAAAATGATGAATTTAATTAAAATTTGGTTTCAACAAATAAATGGCACCAAGCAAAGGAGCGATAATACGCGAAAACCAGAATGTGCAGGAGCAGGGGAATGAGAGTCTCAGGGAATTAGATGCATCAAAGGAAATGGGGAGAGTGCTATTTGAATGCGGGGCAATGGATGATGAGAAGTCGGCTCTGGAGAAGGTGGCCAGGATGGCGGTGGGCAATTTAAACATCACGGTTTCAAAAGATATTGTTGACATCTCAATCCCAGACCATTTTCTGCACTCCAAAATTGGAAACTGAGGCATAGGGCTATTATTTCCAAATTCATTGGCATCTAGCCTTCTCTAGAGTGCATCAAAAGGTGGGCATCCCATACTTGGCCTGGTATGGTGCCAGATGTTTCTTTCTTGGCTCTAGGGTTTGTTCAATTTGTTTTTCATACTGAATTGGATAGGGAAAATGTTCTTAAGGGAGGCCCTTGGTTCTTGGGGAATGTTGGCCTGTATGCTAGGGCTTGGTCTCCCAATTTTGACGCCTACACAGAGAAGGTCTCGGCTGCCTCGGTGTGGATTCGTTTGCATAAACTCCCCATGGAACTCAGAACAGAGGAGGTGTTTAAATTAATCGGCAATTCTTTAGGCTCCTTTTTGCAATCCTCTGATCCTCAAGGCAGTGGTATCCCGGCTCCCTATGCACGCATATGCATCAATTTGGATTTAAGTAAACTGTTGAAACACACCATCTGTCTAAACTTGATCCTGGGGGAAAGAATTCAACAGGTGGATTATGAATGTATTCCTCTTAGGTGCTTTGGCTACAGTCGAATTGGTCATGTAGCTAAATTTTGTGATAGGAGGAAGGCCGAGAGCTTGGCTAATGCGGAGGCCCCGTCCAAAAATGATGCCTCGGTTGCTCTAGTTTTGGGTGAGTCGCCTAACATGCAGGTGTCGCGCGATTCTTTCTCCCCTATTTTGGAGGGGTCCGTGGAGGTTGGTCCCCCCAATATGTCAGTTTTGGAGGCTTCTCCGCTCAAGGACATACACAACCAGATGGATGTTAGTGATCCAAAGATTCTGGATGGTACCCTCGGTGGCCATAGTGTTCCTTTGTCGGTTCGGAGTGAGCCTCTGTCGGCTTCCCCTATAGACAATTCTGATGTTGTAGGTGGCTCTGGCTTGGACAAAGAAAACGATTGGACCATATCAACCAGAAGGTCCACAAGAGGGGGGGGGGGAAAGGCAGTATTCAAGCAAATTGCGGGACAAATAATCCAAGGGGAAGGAAAGGGGATGCGTGTAAGGCCAAGGAGAAGGCTCTTGAAGACATTGAAAATGGCACTCGGGCCACAATGAGACAATTTGTGTCTAATGGAGGCGGGCACCTCCCTGGGCCCAAGCATTCATGAAGGTTTTAAGCTGGAACATTCGTGGCCTCAATGGCCTTGAGAAGCATCGCCTTCTCAGAAGATTGATTGAAACGGAAACTCCAAATTATGTTTTGTTGCAAGAAACCAAGATGGACAAAAATTCTTTTCTTGCATTTTTGCCCAGAATTTGGGAAAATGGGGATGGTGTGGCTGTCAGTGCATCTAGTTCGGCTGGTGGGCTGGCTATTATATGGAACAAGGCTTCTATGGAAGGTGTGGAGGTGGAAGCTAAGCTTCATAGCCTGAGCATCAAATGTAATTTGTACAGATATTGTGAGAGTTTCCTGATCATGAATGTTTATGGGCCAAACACAGTTGGTGGCAGACTTGAAGTGTGGAATGATCTCACGAGTTTCAGAACTATGCACAATTCTCCTCATTGGCTGGTCGATGGTGATTTTAATGTCATCTTGTCCCCAAAGGACAAACGTGGGGGGAGTGCTTTTGGTTCTCTTGGATCTTTAGACTTTAGGATTTGTTGTGATGCTCTTTCTCTTACTGACATCAAACCCAAGAAAGGCTGGTATACTTGGTCAAACCGGAGAGAGGGAAAAGACAATATTATTGTTAGACTGGATAGATTCTTAATAGGTTCTGATTGGCTCCTGAGTTCGAACAGCTTCTCTTCTGTGGTTATCCCTTTTGGTGACTCGGATCATTGGCCTTTATGCTTGTTGGTGGACAAGACTGTTAAGCCTCAGAGATGCCCTTTCAAAATGGAGGCTATGTGGTATGAGGTCCCCGAGTTTGAGAAAAGGTTGGCTGACTGGTGGAAGGTTGATGTCAGGGGATGTAGAAGATACATATTATTGAGTAAATTAAAGGAAGTCAAGCTTCAAGTTAGGGCATGGAATAGGAATGTTTTTGGAGATCTCTTTTAGAATAAAGCCAAAATTGAGGGAGAATTGCAATTGGTGGAAGTTGAGATTGCGAAGGCTGGTCTCTCTGCTAAGATTCGTATGAAGGAAGCGAAGCTTCTAGATGACCTAAATAGGATTCTACGCATGGAGGAAATACATTGGCATCAGAAATCTAGGGTCAAATGGCTAAAAGATGGCGACAGGAATACCAAGTTTTTTCACCTCTCTACAAAGGTTAGAAGGCAAAATAACCGAATTTCCAAGATCACGACGCCTGATGGCTGCTCTTTGGAGGATATTGAAGCTATTGGTTTGGTTGGTAAATCTTTCTTCCAAGATCTACTCAGAGCCCAAGATAACGTTGATGTTGTGGCGCAGGAGGAACTTTTGCACAACTTTGACAGATGCATTTCTGATGATCAAAACGCTGCTCTCATGGCTCCTTTCTCCAAGGAGGAGATCAGGGATGTTGTTTTCTCTATGGGGGCTAGGAAAGCGCTGAGCCCAGACGACTTTCAAATTGAGTTTTTTCAAAAAAATTGGCATATTGTTGGCGATGATGTGTTTGAGGTTGTGGAGGAATGCAGAACTTGGAGATCGATGTCCAAACAATGGAACGCCACCTACATTGCCCTCATCCACAAGGTCCAGTCCCCAAACTCTTTTGACCAATTCCGCCCAATTGCTCTATGTAATGCAATTTTAAGGTGGTGGCTAAGGCCATGGCTCGGAGGTTAAAAGTCTGTCTGGAGCAGTGTATATCAGACGAACAGAGTGGTTTCCTGAAGAATAGACAAATTTTGGATGGAGTTGTGACAGCACACGAGGTCATTCATTCAATTCAACAAAAGAATAAAGAGGGGATGATCATCAAATTGGACCTGAACAAGGCCTACGATAGAGTGAGTTGGGAATTTCTTGACAGGATCATGAGAAAGATGGGTTTTTGTGATGTGTGGTGTAATTGGGTAAGCAGTTGCATATCCACTTCCTCTTTTGCTATTCTTATTAACGGATCCCCTACAGAATTCTTCAATGATGGTTGTGGTCTCCGTCAGGGGGATCCTCTGTCACCTTTTTTTTCCTCATCATGGCTGAGGCCCTTAGTAAAAGCATACATAACAGGGTCAGAAGAGGAAAAATTAAAGGTCTGCAAGTGTCTGGGGGATTGAGCAACATCACTCATTTGCAATTTGTGGACGATACCTTGTTGTTTGGTGAATCCTCGGGAAGAGAAGCCCGTGCCCTCAAAAAGGTCATTGTGCAGTACGAAAGTGTGACAGGAAAAAAGGTGAATGTGTCCAAGTCTAAGATTTATTTCTTGAAAGCTCACTGTCTAGAAAGCCTAGAGGTTCAAAGAATTTTGGGGTATGATGTTGGGATGATGCCATGCAAGTATCTTGGTCTCCCCCTTATGTCTGGGCGGTCTTCTGTGAAGGAATGGGACGGGGTCATCAATAGAATTAATGGTTTATTGGCTTCGTGGAAAAGTCGTTGGCTGTCTCTAGCTGGTAGAATCACTCTCATAAAAGCCGTTATGTCCGCCATCCCCATCTACTATCTGTTGGCCTTTCAAATCCCAAGCAAGGTTGCTAGGATTATAGACAACACTAAGCGAAGCTTTCTATGGAAAGGGTGTGCCGATACCTTCAAGTTCAATCTGGTTAAATGGGACGATGTTTGCAAGCCTGTCAAGTGTGGCGGCCTGGGTATAAGAAAGTGCAAAGAAATGAACTCTACTTTGGGGGCCAGAATGGGGTGGAGGATCTACACAGAGAAAGGGAGAATGTGGAGCAAAGTGTTACAATCTAAGTATTTATAGAATAATGTGGAGCTTCTTTTCGCTGAGGAGTTGGACCTCCCTTCTGGCTCAAGCATTTGGCGGTTCATTTGCCATTTTAGGAAACTTCTCATGCCCAGCATCAGGTGGCGGATTGGTGATGGCAATAAGATCCATTTTTGGTCTGACAAGTGGCTCATGGATAAGCCGATGGACAAGCTCCCCAGATACAGGCCAGTTTCTTGCCATTTTGCTGACTCTATTGGTTTGATGGCACGCGACTACATGGAGGGAATTTCTCCCATGCGATCTTGGAGTTCTCTCATTGCTCCTGTCCCGGAATTGCTATAGGTTTGCTCAGAGATTCAGGAGCGTTTGGAGAGCTGGCCTCTGTTTGGTCCAAGATGCGAAGACGTAATGGTGTGGGGCAACGGTGGTGATGGGAATGCCATGACTAAGGCGATCTTCAAGGATGTTTTCTGTAATTTTCCTCATGCCGAGTGGTCCTACAAGCATGGCTAAAGTAGATGTAATATGCCCAAGGTAAATTCCTTTCTGTGGATTGCTGGAAGATGGCGTGCTTTTACCTAGGACAGAATTCGTCGGTGCGGGTGGGAGGGTCCCTCCAGATGCGTTTTATGTGAAGTGGATGAGGAGGACAATGACC
Source organism: Sequoia sempervirens (assembly GCA_007258455.2). Taxonomy (NCBI): domain Eukaryota; kingdom Viridiplantae; phylum Streptophyta; class Pinopsida; order Cupressales; family Cupressaceae; genus Sequoia; species Sequoia sempervirens. Next base: position 308,804,541 of record VDFB02105785.1, on the reverse strand, counting down.
ATCTTTTCATCCATTACGGTTTTTCCAGTAAGCTTTGGTCTATTTTTCTGGGCAGATGGAAGTTGGTCTAGGTTATGCCCAGGAGTATCTTGCGGCTTCTGGAATGTTGGTGGACAAAGATCAAGAGTCGGGGGCTCAGAATGATTTGGGAGGCTACTCCTGCCATTATCATTTGGAATGTATGGCTGGAACGAAATAGAAGGCTATTCCAAAGTAAATTCAGATCAGTGGAAAGTATCTAGGACAAGGTAGAAAGCTCTCTCTCGGAGGTGGGGGAGGTTCGGAAGCTTAAATACAGGGTTCTAGATGCTAGGGAGAAGGAGTTGGGGGATGCGTGGCCACGTTTTCGTTGGCTCCTTTCTTCTCTATGGGTCCCTAATATTTGTTTGGCTCCTGAGATCTGGTTACCCCCTGATCCTGGGTGGCTCAAGTTCAATTTTGATGGTGCAGCCAAGTCCAATCCTGGTGTGGCTGGGGGAGGAAAAAAAATTCGGGACCATTCTGGTCAGCCTGTTGGAGCTTTTGCCTTAGATTTTGGGGTAGATTCTAACAATAGAGCTGAGGCTCGTGCTTTGTTGTGGGGTTTAATGCTTGCTAGGGAAAAAGGGTAGAAGAAGCTATGGATTGAAAGGGACTCAAAATTGATTATTAATGCTCTTGGGGGTTTCGGGATAAATAATTGGAGATTGGATTCCATTATGCGGAGCTCGAGGTGGGAAATTACAGGTTTGGAATAGATGAAAATCTCTCATATTAAAAGAGTAGGGAATAGGGTTGTAGATTGGCTTGCTAACTATGGGGTCCTGATGGAGAAAGAAAAGGGTTTGAGAGTTATGCAGTGGTGGAATGACATTCCTTTCCCCTTAATTAGGTTTCTCCAATGTGATATTGGGAAATGATGGGGTAGGTGTTTTTGGCTTTGTATTTTGTTATGTCTCAGGGTGGAGATTGTGATGGCTGGTGATGGCTTTGTTTGATCCTTGTATAATACTTTGTATATGGTTCCTGAACCTAAACCAGGTTTTATTAATCAAAAAAAGAAAATGATGAATTTAATTAAATAATTATGATCATTTAATTAAATTGACGAAAGGAGGTGAATTAGGACGAAAATGGTGTTAATAATTGAACTTAGATCAATGATATCAATTAGGACAATTTCAAGTGTCTACATTTTTCCCCTCTTTCAATTGAGGTACCTATTATATTGGTTCAAAGACTTGACATTTTCAAATCAACGTTGCTGCTCAGATCAAAAATTTAAAAATTCATTGATTTTTTTGGATGTCCCACTATTGCCCCAGTCGAAGGAATTGTGCTGGTATACTGCCCCCTCAAGAGATCGAGTGAAAATTTTAATTTGTAGGTCGAGATCATGGCAAAACATCATGTAGGTTCAGATGCAAAACAAACACGAAAATAGGCTTAGGACATTAAAAAAATAGCTCAAAAAGGCTTCATAGCTTAGAAAATAGATTAAAAAGATTAAAAATCCAATTTTCCCCCTTTAATTAGGTCAAAAACCCTAATTTTTAGGCTTAAATAGGAGTTTGAGGGTCATTTTCAAATCATTTGCACACTTTGCTTTAGAGATTTGTTGAGATTTTTCCCTGTCAATTTGACATGATGGTTGATCCTGTGCTCCCCTAGCACCTCAAAGACCAAGTTCAAGAGTTCCAGTGACTCGCTGATGTAGGACCCCAGTATGCACTTCAAAAAAAAATTCATTTTTTGCATTTTTGATGCTTTATTTTTATTTTAACTAGGTCATACATTTGTGTCACAATATTGTGACGCCTTTATCCCATTCGGCAATGAAATTGTGCTTGTAGTGCCCCTCACTTTGCTTTTGTTTCTAGAAATTACATAGATGTATTGGACTCGATGATATCGTTTGATGACACTTGGATGCTTAGTTATGATGATATTTGATGACATTGTAATATCTGATGTTTTATGCTTATATCATGGTTATCAAATTAGCTTAATTGTTTATGTAGGCATATGAAGACTATGTGTTTATTGGATGTATATTCTAGATCATGATTTCATATCTGTTATTGTGTGTTGATGTATTGGTGGAGGGGAATAGGGTCTCATCACTCACTTGTGAGTGCCCTGCCACATTGCGATTTTCCCTTCAGGGTGTGATTGACTATTTTCCCTATGCACATGTTCAATCGTGTGATTTGTTGCAAGCTGCAAGTACCAGGCATTGGCTCCACCTGAATAGCTAGGTGTGAGCGTGCCTAAATCCCAATGGAGGTTGTTGATTCGAAGGTAGCATCGGGTCCCCCACATTGAGCCACCGTCCTCATCAAGGATGAGTGTCTGATGTCACATCCCGTCTGTAAGGTCAGTTCGAGTTGTGTTGTCATTATGGTTGTTGTTTTGTTCCTGTTCCGCTATATAGTCTGATATTGCTTGAGAGTATGTTCTTGGAGTAATGTTCATGATTGTGCCTTGTTTGATTATTTCGTTAATAAATATTATTGGAAATTTAAAAGGATTTGGACCAATTAAATAAATGTTTTTATATAGTTTATACCTTGATTAAATAAATTAAACTTTGACTTAAAATGAAATATTTAAATAAATATATTAATTTAATGGGATTGTGCAAGCAAATCATATGAGAAATTAAATTAATAAACTAAATATATTAAATAATTAATTAAGTGTGTGTACAATTACAAGTGATTATTTAAAAGTTATAAAATTAAAACAAGTTGAATGAATGGTGCATAGTACAGAAAATATAAAAGAAAATTAATTAATTAAATTAAAGGAGAGGAATGCAATTACGGATGGAGTAATTAATAGGAAAGTGGAAGTTAACTAATAGAGGGGATTTTGGATTATTTTAAATGAAACTAATTGCATTCAATTGGGTGAGAGTTTCTTGTTCTTGAAGTTGTTTACTTTGTTCTTGAAAAAATTTCTTAGAAGTTGGAAGGCTCTGAAGTTTTGTTTTGCAGGATTTGGGATTTTTGCAAAGGTGTTGGATTTAGAAGAGCTTGAAGCTATAAGTGAAGCTTTGGGGAAAATCTGAGTTGTATCTGGAAATTCAAAGCCAACAACTATTTCACCTCTGTGACTCGAAATTATCCAGGTTCTTTTCTTGAGAAAAAATTTCCTTTGTTCAAGTATAAATGCTTGATTTTGAATACTAGTTGAAGCCAAACTTGTCTGCAATTATTGATTCTAAATGAAAACTAGGAATATATGCACTATCCAGAATCATTTGAGCTCTCCCCGTAATAGTTCCATACTTAATCCATAATCTTTCTCTGTTTGTAAATTTTTCTTTATGGCATTGAATAAATGTGCCTAATTTCTTATTTTTTGGTGTTGGGAAAAGTTATGAATCTAGAAATATCAAATTAGCTTCATTCGCCCGTCATTGTCTTTTCCTATTTTGTTCAATGGCATATTTCATTATTAACCATATAAGTTGACTCTTAATATTATTCTTGATTCAGACAAGTTGTAAACTCCTGAGGGTCGACCAACCATGTATGATCTGTATTATGAATAGGCGTGTTTCTTGCTTTTTAGCTTTGAACTCTTTGTTCTTAGTCGCAATTTTACCTCACAATGGCTTTTGAAAATATTTTAATCCAACTTCTTTTAACTAACAAGTCATTGCCCCTGTTATTTATTCTAGTTTATCTCCATGAAAATTTTAGCATTAATTTGCTTTGTATGGGGATTTATTGTTTCTTACTATAACATTTCCCTTCCACTAAATGTTGGCTTGATCCACAAGTCTGCCAGGCTAATCGGCTTGTCTTTGAAAGCTGAAGTTTCTCCTAACTCACCAGCGTAGCTCTCTTTTCCTTTTCAAACTATTCTATGCTATAGATCGTCTGGGGATTTAATCATTTGTACCATGTGGTTGATGTGCTTTAAATCCTTGGATCTAAATGAAATTTCCTTAACATGAATACTGCTAGGGAATTTTGATGTTGGCATGTAGTTGGCCTTTAAGTTTCTTCCTAGAATATCGAACATTATCCATATATAAGAATTCCTCCCTTCTTGTTGGCTTGTAATACTCTTGATGGTGGTTTCATGAAATGGAACCATGATGCCATATACGGGTACCAGAACAGCATCATTTTTCATATTGTAAACTAGTAGTTATCTGTAGGGTATATTCCTGAATGCAAATTGAATGCCACATTGTAGTTTTAGATGCATATCAAATCAAACTATCATATTATTAATCAGCGTACTTGAATGCATGAAATCCTTATGAAGATTGAAATTTACTCATGCCACAACTATTGGTAGTACGTCGACGTATCTTTGGTTAGATCCTTTTAAACATTGAAGTACCTTTTAGCCATACCTATCGCTGCTTCATGAAACAAAAAGTGTCAGTTAACTTTGAGTCAATATGTCTATTTTCTTATATCTTAAGCTTTACTTATTCTATCAGTATAATACGCCCAACAAAGGAGGATTGTATGTTATATTTATAAGTTAGTAATTATATAATCATAAATGATAATCAAAATTTTTTGTTCAACGCATAGATATTATATGATATTCGAATCTTGTCCAGTGCATAGTTGAATGTTGTTCGATTTTATCTATTTTGTATTTAAATGAGGTTCGAATATCTTTTCAACGCATGTATCAATATATATATATATATATATATATATATATATATATATAAGAATATATATACATATATTATGTTTGTATATATATATATATATAAATGTAATGGCAGCCAAATGAATTTAAATCTGTACACTGTAAACTAAAATACAGCTTTGCTCATGATATACGACTATATATATCTACCCACTTCTAATGAGTAATCGTGGATGTTGTATTGACAAGGTTGTTCTACTATGTGATTGGCTAGAAAATATGAAATAAATGTAGAATCAGGTTATGGAATTAGAATAGTTAGTGATCATGATTATCATGAATCTAGAAATGGTTATAATATAAAATCATTATGTTGTCATGTTTCTATTGTTGGTCCAAGATGGTTTTGTAACCCTCTTTATATTCTACTTTCTATTATTGTTTTAAAATTGTTCATGCAAGCAAAGTGAATGATCGTGGCTTGGAAGTGAATTGTGGGTTTTGTACCTATGTTTAATCCATTATGAAAAATGAATATTAGGAGTCTTCCAAAGGATAGGGATAATTGTTTTATTGATGGAATTTATTGGTGACCCTTTTCAGATGATTCTTTTGTGATTGGTGAGTTTATGATGGTCATTAGGCTTGCACAATGGTTGGAACTTGTGAGTGGGAAGGGTTATGCCTTTCCATGTTGTATTTTCAATGAGTTTTGTGAGTGTGCAAGTGGATTTCTCCTTGATTTTATTGGGGTCTTCTTCTTGTCAGTAGGGGAGTGGCTCTCAATGGGGCCCGATGCACAAAGTGGCACCTGGGTAACCCATGTGGGAGTTTTGTAATTAAGTGATAACCTAAAATAAACTAGGGGGTTAGGTAGTAATAACACTAATCAAGATAAGTTAATGCCTTTCTCATGGCTCAAGTGCTCATTTAAGCTTGAGATGAGTCGAGAAGGTCTAGAATGGCAAGATCAACTGCCTCGTCCTCATGAGAGGTATGTTGATTCCGCATAGGGTTGCATGAGGGGCCAGAGATCAGTAGAGGATACCAAGGTAACCCAGGATGGGATTTGAGGCCTAGGAAGATCTGTCTGGGTAACCCATGCAAACAATGTGATGACACTCCTCCTACGACAAGCTTGTATCCCCTTCTCTCTTGTAATTCCTTGGATGTTTATGTGCCTTTGGAAGTGGTGTACTATCATTTAATGTTGTTCGATACTTTTTCATTATTGTCATGTTAGCCTTGTGTTGTTTTTTATCTTTTGCTTGATGGTGATGATGGGACCCTTTGCTATCTCATAGCACGGGGGGTGGACCTTTGGGTTCCACATGGTTGGGTGGAAAGTGCATTGTTCTCCATTGGGTTCGCTCTCCTTGTTCATGATTGTGGTCACTTCTCCTGGATTGAAGACTCCTACTTTTGTACTAGCTCATGTGGATTGTTACTCTTGCATGCGTATTGCATCATAATTTGGTGTATCATGTATCATACTTGATGTACACTCCTCTCATGTGTACGAGGATATATTGATATTCAGATGTATAAATGTAATGATGTAAACTGATATTGAACTCTATTATGCAATGGATCATGTAACAAATGTTACTGTATATGTAATTAAATGAATTGATTCAATGATCTCTTTTGAGTAAATGTTATCGACATATCATATTTATTACATGGTTAAAGGATATGATTAGATGTATTTCCATATTGATGTTAGAATTTATTAATGTTTTAAATTTCTCACTAATTTGGATAATGGGAAACTATGTAATGTAGTCACGGACCTTAGAAGACTTAGGTTAGATTAGTGTTAAGTGTTTCATTTGCAATAGTGTATTAAATGCAATATCAAAAAAAAAATTGTTCTATTTTAGGCGTTAGTGTGTTGTCCTCTAGGGTCTCATGTTGGTGGCGTTACACATGGTATCAGAGCCCAAGTTCAAACACTAGGTGTGATGGGTATAGAAAAGAGCCCATTAAGTTGTGCAGTTTCTTAGATTTTGAAGTTTATGTTCTCCCTTGTTGACCTCGTCTAACACCCTAAACTTTTCGTTGGTGGGGTCTGTGTAGGATTATGCCTAGAGGTCGAGGTCGAGGTCGAGGCGTGGTAGAGGTCGTGGTGGTGGCCATACGGCCAATCGCCAAGACTCTCCTCCCTAGAGTTCCTACGAGTCTGATCGTGAGGAACAATAGGGTTCACAGAACAATCAGGGAGGGGGAGGTCAAAATCTAGATTAGCCAAGGTTGGAGGGTGCACAGTTGCATCACTTACTTGAGGAGGTGCTTGCCCGTCTTAGTCTAAGGTAGGAGGGTGAGTAGTTGGTGATTAGAAAGAGAGAGATAGCAGTTGAGCAGGATGTCATATTATCTGGTCATATGAGGGACCTTCTTCGAGCACGTCCTTTGACATTTGATGGGACTAGCAGTGGATTAGAGGCAAAGACTTGGTTAATTGATATGAACAGGTGTTTCACTATGCATCCATATGGTAGCAATAGTAAGGCTAGGTGCACTATTTTGCATCTCAAAGGTTTTTCTTCCACATGGTGGCGTCTAGAGGAGCAAAAGCTCCATTTGGATATAGATTCAATCTCATGGAAGGTGTTCTTAGAGAGATTTAGAGCTTGATTCTTGTCTGACCATTGGTGATAGTGTCGTGCAGATGAGTTCCATGAGTTGAGACAAATGGTGATGTCAGTCAAGCAGTATGCTGGCATTGGAGATGATGAGGGCATTTTAGTACAACATTTTATCAGGGGCTTGAATTCTCGTATTAGCAATGGTGTTCAGGTGTTTGATCCAAAAACCATGGAGGTAGTTGTGGAGAAGGCTCGAATAGTTGAGGAGAATTTGGCTATGGCTTTAGGTGGTCAGATAGGGGTTTAGAATGGCAATGCACCTCTGGTAGGTTTCAATTCTTGAGGTGGTCAGACTCAGTCAACAAGTCCATCTAGGAGTCTACAGGCACCCTCTAAGGGTGGTCAGTAGCAGCAACAACCCTCTCATTCAAAACATAAGAACTCTCAGTCTTGACAGGGTGATAGGTTTCAGTTTGGGAGAGATAGGAATTGGAGGCGAAACAAATGTTATCACTCTGATCAGCCAACCCAAATTTTGTAGTCTATGGTTAACAAGGGTAGTGTTTAGTAGTCTAGTGCACCTCTAGGTGGTAGAGGTTTTGACGGAGGTACAAGGTGCTTCTATTGTGGTCAGCAAGGTCATATTTCCTGACAGTGTCCTCAAAAGGGAACATTTGGATTTACTCAGAGACCAATGGCTTCAAAGACGAAAGTAGGGGATGCAGGTAGATCACATAGATTTTTTGTTGTGGTTGATAACCACCAGGCTGAGCACTAGGGTACAGTGGTTGAGACATCAGGTGTGTTACAAGGTAGTAGAGTTTATATTCTCTTTGATTCATTTTCTTTAGACTCCTTTATTTCTCCTTTTGTAGTAGTGTGATGTGGACTAGTGGCAACAAAGCAGGACGATAGGTAGCAGGTTGAGTCTCTTGTTCGTGGTTATATTTTGAGGATTGGGTCTCTTGACACCACAATTGACCTTCATATTATTTCCCTTGGGTTATATGATATTGTTTTGGACATGGATTGGTTAGAGGCTCATAGAGAAGTCATAGATTTTCGTCATAAGTCGGTGCAGTGTGTCAATGATTCTGGCAGTGAGGTTGAGGTAGTTGGGGTTTAGATGCCTATTTCCTTGAGGATGATCTTAGCTATGTAGTTGAGGAGGTGTATGTGGCAGGGTTTTCATTTATTTGTAGTGATAGTCAATGATTTGGAGTTAGGAGAGAGTCAGGAGGAGGTGTCACTTGATAGTCATCCCATCCTTAGATAGTATGCAGATGTCTTTCCTAGTGAGATCCCAGGGATGCCACCTAAGTGTGTCATTGACTTTAAGATAGATCTTATACCTAGAGTTGAGCCCATTTCACGAGCTCCATACCGAATGACCACTCAAGAGCTTAAGGAGCTCTAGTTATAACTTGAGGAGTTGTTAGCAAAGGGATTTATTCATCGTAGTGTCTCTCCTTGGGGAGCACCAGTGATTTTTGTGAAGAAGAAGGATGGGTCCCTCCGATTGTGCGTTGATTACCGACAGTTGAATAAGGTGACGATAAGAAACGGGCATCCATTTCTGAGGATCAATGATCTATTTGACTAGATCAAGGGTGCTAGAGTATTTTTGAAGATTCATCTTAACTCAGGGTATCATCAGTTACACATCTTCGAGGCAGATATCCACAAGACCACATTTCATACTCGATATAGACACTACGAGTTCACAGTTGTGCCGTTCGGGTTACCAAATGTGTCATCGATGTTGATGAGTTTGATGAATGGTGTGTTTCGCACCTACCTTGACCATTTTGTCTTGGTGTTTTTAGATGACATATTGATCTATTTGAGGAGCATGGAGGAGCATGAGGAGCACTTGAGGCAGGTGTTACAGTGTTCGAGGGAGAACTAGTTGTATGCAAATCTGGCGAAATGTGAGTTCTTCTGGACATAGGTGAAATATCTGGGACATGTTATCTCTGGTGAGGGAATTTTCATGGATCCTTCAAAGATCCAATCTATAATTGATTGGATTGCACCCACTAATGTTGCAGAGGTTCACAGTTTCATGGGGTTAGCAGGTTACAACCGACAGTTTGTACAAGGGTTTCTGAGGATAGCCCACCCCATCACTTCTCTTCAGAGGAAAGGGAAGAAATTTATTTGGTCAAAGTAGTGCAAGGTAGCTTTTCATACTCTTAAGGATAGATTGACCAATGCACCTATCTTAGTTGTTCTTGATCCTACTGGAGATTTTGTGGTTTGTACAGATGCTTCCTTGGAGGGTTTAGGATTTGTGTTGATGCAAGATGGTCGCGTGATTTCCTATGAGTCTCGCAAACTAGAGGATCATGAGCTAAACTATCCTACACATGATCTTGATTTAGCCATTATGGTTCATGCCTTGAAGAGATGGAGGCACTTTTTACTGGGGCATCAGTTTGAGTTGTATAGTGATCATTGTAGTTTGTAGTATATTTTTACGCAGCCTAATCTGAATGCAAGATAGAGATGGTGGATGGAGTTCCTATGTGAATATGATTTTGAGGTGAAATTCATTCAGGGAAATGATAATGTGGTTGTGGATGCACTTAGTAGGTGGAGACACATTCTATTGACAGTGACTCTTAGTGTGGAGTTGAGGAGCCACATCCTTTCAGCACTTCCTTCAGATAGTTGGTATCAAGAGGTGAGGACTGAGGTGGAGTTAGGCAGAGATTTAGAGGGAAGATTTGTAGGATATTCCCTTGAGATGAATGGTTTGTTACAGAATTTGGGTAGTATTTACGTACCTTCCTCAAGAGATCTTCATACTTTGATCATTTCAGAGGCACACTGGGCACCTTATTCAGCTCATCCTGGTGTCAAAAAAATGCACACAGATCTTCAACAACTATAATTTTAGGCTAGAATGAGGACATATATTGTTGATTTTGTGTCGAGATGTCTAGAATGTCAAAGAGTGAAGGTAGAACACCAACACCCTGCAGGACTTTTGCAACCCCATTTGGTACCGGAGTGGAAATGGGACATTATCTCATTATATTTTATAATTGGTTTTCCCATTTCTTCCCATCATCATGATGCCATTATGGTCACTATGGACAGGTTGACGAAGGTAGCACACTTCTCTCATGTTTGTTCCTCATACAATGCTTCATTAGTGGTCATATTTTTCAGGGAGGACATTATCAGATTACATGCTATTCCTCGCCGGATTATTACAGACAAAGATCCAGTGTTTACTTCAGCTCTTTGGATGTCCTTGCAACATGCATTGGGGACTCAATTGAACTTCAATTCATCTTATCATCCAGAGATTGATGGGAAGACTGAGAGGGTCAATCAGATCCTCGAGGATATGCTTCGGATGCACATCATGGATCAGCAGTCACATTGGGAGGACTACCTTTATTTGGTGGAGTTTGCATAAAATAACAGTTACCACAACTCTATTGACATGCCTCCTTTTTAGGCGTTATATGGTCAGCCTTTTTGGACCCCATTGAGTTGGGATCATTTGGAGGACAAGGTTCTTTTGGGTTCGAAGATGCTTCAAGAGATAGAGCAGCAGGTGTTTCGCATTACAGAGCATTTGTTGGCAGCCCAGGATAGACAGAAGAAATATGTCGATGCTCACAGGGTGGACTGTCAGTTCTCAGTTGGTGACAAGGTATTTCTACGGGTGTGTCTGTGAAAGATTCTGATCTATTATGGAAAAGGCTCTAAGCCCGTACCACACTTTGTTGTGCGTTTTGAGATCTTGGAGAGGATTGGTCCTGAAGCATACCATCTTTCTTTGTTGCCCAGTCTCTCGCGCATTTATGCTGTGTTTCACATTTCAGTTCTTAGACCTTATTATCTAGATATATCTCATGTCCTTGATTGGAATGCATTATAGGTAGAGGACGGGCAGCTGGCTTTGGAGCCCATAGGCATCATACAGCACAGGAAACTCACACTCAGCAGACGAGACATTGAGCAGGTCAAGGTCCAGTGGGATCTGAATGACGAGTCTTCTGTGACCTGGGAGGATGCTTCTAGGATGAGAGATTTATACCCATATATGTTTGCAAGCTTCCAGGAGTTAGCCTAGTCCTAGGGGGGAGGATGTAGTACCCCTCAGTTTTCTTGTTTTTTAGCAGTTACATAGATGTATTGGACTCGATGATACTATTTGATGACACTTGGATACTATGACACTTTGATGCTTAGTTATAATGATATTGGATATCATGGTTATCAGATTAGTTTAATTAGTTATGTGACCATATGAAGACTATGTGTTTATTGGATGTATATTCTAGATCATGATTTCATATCTGTTATTTTGTTCTTAATGTATTGGTGGAGGGGAACAAGGTCGCATCACTCGCTTGCGAGTGCCCTGCGATGCTATGATTTTCCCTTCACGGTGTGATTGATTGTTTTCCCTATGCACATGTTAGATCGTGTGATTTGCTATAGGTTGCAACTACCAGGCATCTACTCCACCTGAATTGCTAGGTTTGAGCGTGCCTAAATCCCAATGGACGTTGTTTATTTGAAGGTAGCATCGGGTCCCCCACATTGAGCCGTCATCCTCGTCGAGGATGAGTGTCTGATGTCACATCCCATTTGTAAGGTCAATTCAAGTTGTGTTGTCATTGTGGTTGTTGTTTTGTTCCCATTCCACTATATAGTCTGATATTGCTTGAGAGTATGTTCTTGGAGTAATGTTCATGATTGTGTCTTGTTTGATTATTTTGTTAATAAAGATTATCGAAAATTTAAAAGGCTTTGGACCAATTAAATAAAATCTTTTATATAGGTTATACCTTGATTAAATAAATTAAACTTTATGATTTAAAATGAAATATTTAAATAAATATATTAATTTAATGGGATTGTGCACGCAAATTGTATGAGAAATTAAATTAATAAACTAAATATATTAAATAATTAATTGTGTGTGCAATTGCAAGTGATGATTTAAAAGTTATAGAATTAAAACAAGTGGAATGAATGGGCCATAGTGGGGAAAATATAAAAGAAAATAAATTAATTCAATTAAAGGAGAGGAATATAGTTACAGATGGAGTAATTAATAGGATAGTGGAAGTTAACTAATAGAGGGGATTTTGGATTATTTTTTGTGAAACTAATTGCATTCGGTTGGGTGGGAGTTTCTTGTTCTTGAATTTGTTTTCTCTATTCTTGAAAAAATTTCTTCAAGTTGAGAGGCTCTAAAGTTTTGTTTTGGAGGCTTTGGGGTTTTTGTAGAGGTGTTGGATTCAGAAGAGCTTGAAGTTGTAAGTGAAGCTTTGGGGAAAATTTGAGCTATATCTGCAAATTCAAAGTCGACAACTCTTTTAGCTCTGTGACTCAAAATTATCCAAGTTCTTTTCTTGAGAAAACTTTTCCTCTATTTAAGTATAAATGCTTGATTTTGAATGCTAGTTGAAACCAAACTTTCCTGCAATTATTGATTCTGAATGAAAAATAGGAATATATGCACTATCCAGAATCGTTTCAACTCTCCCCGTAATAGTTCCATAATCCATAATCTTTCTCTATTTATAATTTTTTCTCTATGGTAGCAAATAAATGTGCATAATTTCTTATTTTGTGGTGTTGGGAAAAGTTATGAATCTAGAAATATCCAATTGCCTTCATTCGCCTGTCACTATCTTTTCTTGTTTTGTTCAATGGCATCTTTCATTATTCACCATATAACTGGACTCTTAATATTATTCTTGATTCAGAAAAAATGTAAAATCCTAAGGGTTGACCACCCATGTATGATCTATATTATAAATAGGAGTGTTTCTTGATTTTCAACTTTGAACTCTTGCTCTTAGTCACAATTTTCCCTCACAATAGCATTTGACAATCTTTTAATCCAACTTCTTTTAACTAATAGGTTGTCACCCCTATTATTTATTCTCATTTATCTCCATGCAAATTTTAGCATTGATTCGACATGTATGGGGATTTATTGTTTCTTACTGTAACCTTTCCCTTCCACCAAATGTTGACTTGATCCACAAGTCTACTAGCCTAATCGACTTGTCTTTGAAAGCTAAAGTTTCTCTTGAGTCACCAGCGTAGCTCTCTTTTCCTTTTCAGACTCTTCTTTGGTATAGATCGTCCGAGAATTTAATCATTTGCACCGCGTGGTTTATGTGCTTTAAATCCTTGGATCTAAAGGAAATTTCCTTAGCATGAATACCGCTAGGGAATTTTGATGTTGGCATGTAGTTGGCCTTTAAGTCACTTCCTAGAATATCGAACATTATTCATATATAAGAATTCCTCCCTTCTTGTTGGCTTGTAATACTCTTGATGGTGGCTGCATGAAATGGAACCATGATGCCATATATGGGTACCATAACAAAATCATTTTTCATATTGTAAACTAGTAGTTATCTGTAGGATATATTCTTGAATGCAAATCGAATGCCACACTATAGTTTTAGATGCATATCAAATCAGACTATCATATTATTAATCAACATAGTTGAATGCATGAAATCCTTATGATGATTGAAATTTACTCATGCCACAATTAATGGTAGTGCACCAACGTATCTCTAGTTAGATCCTTTTAAACATTGAATTACATGTTAGCCATACCTATCGCCGCTCCATGAAACAAATAGTGCGAGTTAACTCTAAGTCAATATGTATGTCTTCTTATTTCTTAAGCTTTACTTATTCTATCAGTAGGATACGCCCAACAAAGGAGGATTGTATATTATATTTATAAGTTAGTAATTATATAATCATAAATGATAATCAAAATTTTTTGTTCAATGCATACATATTATATGATATTTGAATCTTGTCCAGTGCATAGTTGAATGTTATTCGATTTTGTCTATTTTTTATTTAAATGAGGTTCAAATATCTTTTCAACGCATGTATATATATATATATATATGTATATGTATATATGTATATGTATATGTATATATGTATATGTAATGTCTGCTAAATGAATTTAAATCTATACACTGTAAACTGAAATATAGCTTTGCTCATGATATACGACTATATATATATATATATATATATATATATCTACCCACTTGTAATGAGTAATCATGGATGTTGTATTGACAAGGTTTCTCTACTATGTGATTGGCTGGAAAATATATGAAATAAATGTAGAATCAGGTTATGGAATTAGAATAGTTAGTGATCATGATTGTTGTGAATCTAGAAATGGTTATATTATAAAATCATTATGTTGCCATGGTTCTATTGTTGGTCCAAGATGGTTTTGTAGCCCTCTTTATATTCTACTTTCTATTATTGTTTTAAAAACTTTCATGTAAGCAAAGTGAATGATTGTGGCTTGGAAGTGAATTGTGGGTTTTGTACCTATGTTTAAGCCATTACAAAAAATGAATATTAGGAGTCTTCTAGAGGCTAGGGAGAATTTTTTTCTTGATGGAATTTATTGGTAACCCTTTTGAGATGATTGTTTTGTGATCAGCTAGTTTATGATGGTCAATAGCCTTGCACAGTGGTTGGAACTTGTAAGCGGGAAGGATTATGCCTCGCCATGGTGTATTGTCAATGAGTTTTGTGAGTTTGCAAGTGGCTTGATCCTTGATTTTATTGGAGTCTTCTATTTGTCAGTAGGGGAGTTGCTCTCAATGGGGGTTGGTGCAAAAAGTGGTGCCTGTGTAACCCATGTGGGATTTTTGTAATTAAGTGATAACCTAAAATGAACTAGGGGTTGGGTAGTAATATCACTAATCAAGATAAGTTAATCCCTTGCTCATGGCTCAAGTGCTTGTATAAGCTTGAGATGAGTCGAGAAGGTCTGGAATGGCAAGATAAACTACCTCATCCTCATGAGAAGTATGTTGATTCTACATAGGGTTGTATGAGGGGCCGGAGATTGGTAGATGCTACCAGGGTAACCCAGGATGGGGTCGGGGCCTAGGAAGATTTGTCTAGGTAACCCATGCAAACTATGTGGTGCACTCCTCCTATGGAAAGCTTATATCCCCTTGGCTCTTGTAATTCCTTGGTTATTTATGTGCCTCTAGAAGTGGTGTACTATTGTTTGATGTTGTTCAGTACTTGTTCATTGTTGTCATGTTATCCTTGTGTTGTTTGTTATCTTTTGCTTGATGGTGATGGTGCGACCCTTTGCTATCTCCTAGCACAAGGGGTGGACCTTTGGGTTCCACATGGTTGGGTGGAAAGTGCATTGTTCTCTATTGGGTTCCCTCTCCTTGTTCATGATAGTGGTAACTTCTCCTGGATTAAAGAATCCCACTTTTGTACCAGCTCATGTGGATTGTAACTCTTGCACTTGTATTGCATCATAATTTGGTGTATCATGTATCATACTTGATGTACACTCCTCTCCTGTATACAAGGAGATATTGATATTCAGATGTATAAATTTAATGATGTAAACTAATGTTGAACTCTATTATGCAATGGATCATGTAATAGATATTACTATATATGTAATTAAATGAATTGATTCAATGATCTATTTTGAGTAAATGTTATGGATGTATCATATTGATTACATGGTTAAAGGAGATGATTAGATGTATTTCCATATTGATGTTACAATTTATTAATTTTTTTAAGTTATCACTAATTTAGATAATGGGAAACTATGTAACATAGTGATGGACCTTAGAAGACTTAGGTTAGATTAGTGTTAAGTGTCTCATTTGCAATAGTGTATTAAATGCAATTTCAAAAAAAAAATTGTTTTGTTTTAGGCATTAGTGTGTTGTCCTCTAGGGTCTCGTGGTGGGGGAATTACAGCACTGTTGTGATGCATTTGAAAAAATGTGATACTATTGTCAATTTAGGTCTAGGAACGCAGTTGTAGGATAGTCAAATAATTGTAAAATTGTGGTGCAATAGGGTATTTTTCTTTAGCGATGCAATTTTTTTGAAGCGTCACACCTGTAGAATATGATCGCATTAGGTTATTTAGATTTAACTGTGCAATTGAATGTCATGATGTAATTGTATATAGTGACACAATTGTCAAAACATGACGTAATTACAAAATGCCATACCGACACAATTGCAAAACAGGCGTACAATTTCATATTTCGGGTTTTAGACTCAAAATTTTGTCATTTTTTAGCAATTCTAACACTGTTCGCTTCGTGCGTACAAAAGGCCATTCAACCACTTATGTCTCGGGAGCACAAAACTATTATTTTATCTTTTGTTCTCCATTTTGGTGATGATGAGAAATTCTTTCTCAGTGTGATGGATTAAGATTTGTAGCGCATATGTCAGAGATTTGTACACATTTAGCTATAATGACTACATTGGTCGAGCGTTGGCACATTGAGACCTCTTTGTTCCATCATCCCACTAGTGAGACCCGACCATTACTTTGGAGGACGTATGGCACATCTTGAGAGTGTCGATATATGAGGAGAGGATTATTTATGATAACAACATCAGGTATGATGTTCTTGGCACAAATACCCTCTAGGTCGACAGTCACCAAATCGACCTGCGATTGTATAAAGGGTAGGTTCCCAACTTGACTTTAGTTATTGGAGCATTGATCAGTCGAGTGCTTGTGTTAGATAAATGGGGTAGAGGTTTCAACTTCGATTGGGGATTCGCCTGGGAGGGGATGGTTCATCGGATGAATCTTTATGCCTGGGCCCCATGATTCTAGCTTCCTTATCATGACATGCATCAAGTTGTCTACATGCGGGGGCATATTTTATCGACATGAGTTATATTACTTCATATCTAGGCTTGGGAGCACATTTTTGTGCTTGTACTAGTCATCACATTAGCTGACATAGATGAGGAGCAGTCGGTGGTATACCTTTATGGAGCCATTACTACCCTCTAGCACATAGGGACTGCAGGCATAACCTATTGGAGGTGGGTCATTGATGATATGATAGTATTTAGATGGAGACCTTGAATCCAATATTATCCATTGTATGATGATCAAGATTAGTTTCTTTATGCATGGTAGACCAGGTACTTGCTTGGACGAGAGTATCAAATGGTAGAGAGATAATTTCTTGATCGAGTTACCCAACAGTTTGGAGAGGTACAGGATGTTGTCCCTCCTACATATAGAGCCATTTATGCACGAACAACTAGAGAGATAGTATGGGGACAATAGATTCCTCCTCATGTCATGATTGATGACTTCTAACAACTTGTACCATGACCCTAGGTATACGTAGGAGGACCTTATGATGTCAGTACCACTCCTGCTTATGATGCTTGGTTTTTACAGCATGCCCTGGTACAACTTATAGATCCAACCGAGGGAAAGGTACAGGGTAGAGCTGATGAGGGTCACTATATTCCCCATCATTTAATTAAAAATGTCAAACCAGAGCAGTGTCCATGGCGATATGCAAGAGGGAGAAGAAATCATTTGCATGACATTCTTTTTTCACAAATTGCTGGAAAGAAATTGCATGAAAGAAACTGATGGAATCAAATCTAATCTAAGAGCTTGTAAATGAAAATGCTAGAATCAATCTATCTTAAGAAGCAGTCAAAAGAAAATTTTGGAAATGTAAATAACAGGGAATGGAAAGATTGTTGGAAAATAAACTATGAAATGAAAATTACAAACTACACTACTGCTGCTAAAAAAACTAAACTCTATTATTCTATAAAACTCTTCTCCATTTGATTCCTTAATTGTAATGAATTCATAGAATTCTTATTCTTAACTAATCCACAAAGAATGTGGATTTTAGATCCTATTTTTGGCGAGAAAAACTAAATCTTCTTCCTCTGATTTCGCTGCCTTCTTTCATGCCACTTTTATTTCAATCACAAAATGCACATTTATTTTGGCAAATATCTTCAAGTAGTTTTTGGGTTTTGTTCCCCTCTTCCCCAAATTTCTAGATCATTTTGAAATTTTGAATTTCATTGAGAAACGAGGGAGATAATTTCATTTTACTGAGATTGCATTTTTAAACTTCCTCATTTAATGCTTCTTTTTGGAAGTTTTCCAACGTTTCAAAATTGATGCTTTAAACAACTAATTGTTGATTACAAGGTAAACCATGTAATAGCATTAATACATGTAATGATACTAATTAAGAAAAATACATGCTTTTATTTAGCTAATAGATGATACTATTTATTGTCTCATCTCCCCCACACCTAGAATGTTGCAGGTCCTACAACTTATAGAGAGCTTTTGGAGCCAATCTCTCCACCTTTATTGTATTGCTTCTGGAGATGTACTAGAGATGCTCTAAAGATATTATGAGTTACTCCTGAGCTATCTACTATGCACGCTTGAGTTTTTGGTGACTAGACTTTTGGAACTTTATCTTCAACTACTTGAAGTTTGCTTAAAGTCCACTCGGTTGTGCATAATGTCATGAGAATAGGAACACATGTATTTGAGAAAAAAAATTGAGTTGGGAAAAGTCAATCTTTCTTTGGTCATCCAAAACCATAATCCCTACTTTTCAACCCTTTAACAAGCTCCAAAAAGACATTTGAATGCTAAAAAAGTCATGCCTTAACGCTTGTGCATCATTAAAGAGTAAGTGCAAGAAGTTGAGTCCACGAAACGGAAATTTTTGCCTTAAAAAAATGAAATTGGCAAAAATAGGATCCCGCTTAAGAAAGGATCCTATTTAGCTTCGGATCCCAAGCCTAAATTAAAATGGGAAAAACAGGATCCCATTTTGAAAATTTTCCAAAACGGAAATTTCCCGTTTTTGGCAATTTTGAAAACAAGATCCCTTTTTAAATAACGGGATCCCGTTTTGTAGAACCAAAATGAGATCCTTCAACCTGGTTTGACCTGCAAGTTTAAGTTCCTAACAATGTCAGAGAAAAATACCGAGTTGGGACATATGGCTGACGACTTTTTTGCAGAATTTTTTGACAAAATTAAAACCCATTTTAGATGAGACAATATAGATTCCAAATATGTAAAAAAAATTTCAATTGGATTATTTTTTTATTTTTCAATTAATTTCTAATGAAACTAGTCCATAAACTTTAAATATTAGGGTTTTTTAATATTTTAATAACTTTTGATCAACATAAAATTTTGACGAACGGATTGCAAGAGAACAAACTTCAGACAATTCTTTTCAATTAAATAAATAAATAAATAAATGATAAGTTAAGTTCATCTTATGCGTGTCGTACACGATGATTTTTCAAAAAGACAAATATGCCTAATAAAAAATTCAATAAAAAATTACAAAAAAATATCGAGAACAAGCTTTAGTGAGTCACAAATCTTTTCCCAAAAGGATTTAGAAAAATATGATAATTTAGGTCAAAATATGGATGTTGTACACATGCATGGTATGGTAAAAAAAAGTTACTTTCAAACAGTGGCTTTTAGAAACTCCTATTGAAACTCAATTTGTACAATCTGGTTATTGAAATAAATTACATATTTTGAAACTAGACTCCGAGTACTACATTTTATGATCAATGACTTTTTTGAAGATTCCATCTCTAAGTGCTTCAAATTTTAAGGTCAAATGTGTCAAATGCTGAAAATGAGGGAAAACACTTCCACTTTTTGACCAAAAAGTGGACTCAACTTCTTTCCAACACCCTAAAGCTCATAAAACAACTCCTAGATGCTTGCAAAAAAGGTTCAAACTGCCCAAAACTGCCTCCTAGATATGCTCCATTTGTTTGCACAACCCAACAACCTACCTTAGATGCTTGGAACTACCCCCTAGATGCTCTCAACTACCCATAAACTGGGTTGAACAACCCCTTAGATATTTGCAACTATTGCTTTCAAAAGCTCCAACTGTTGTCCCTTTTGTGCTCATAGAAGCCCGAACTATTCAACCTCTTCATAAATGCTTTTAAGACCCTTATCCACATGTGCTTGATAACCCCCTTTTCCATACTACCAAAACTACTTAACACCTTCATAGGATACGTACAAAGCTACTAATAGTAACTAAGTATCATACTTATCCTTCACTTAGATCCCACTTAGTTATAGAGCATGGAACCTTGAACAAACAAGTTCTGAAGCATCGAAGCAAGATGCACTGGAATTTGTATTTGATATCCATTATAAGTTCAATGTGAAGGTTGGGCTATCTTATGAAGATTGTCACTATTCACTATGAAGATCACCAAGGTTTTCATGTATGCTTGTCATCAACTTGAAGGCTTACCTTGAAAGAAACTATCATCTTTTACTGGGAACTGCCCTCTTATGCATTGTCATGACTATATCAGTACTTTTCCTCATGCTTCGACAACACTAACATGAATTCCTTAGACTTCCTTTGCATGCTTTCTCTACAATTTATTGCCTTGTGACACTATCATACAATGCTCCCTTTATTATGTAGCATGTTTCAAAAAAACCATGAAAGCTATTGAATCGATAGGGACTTTGTTTCCCTTCTCATGAGTGTCCTTGTCATAACACTTTCCATCCTAGACTTAATGACTATAGGACTGTGTTTTCCCTGTTTGATGACTGTCATGCTCATCTAGAGCAGCACTATACTATAAATCTACAAAATCTCTTGGGAGCAACTTTTATGGAGAAATGCATTCTTTTGAGCTTTAGAGAAGAAGAAATAGCATGTGCAAAGCACTTATTTTTAGAAAAGACACCTACTCTATCCTACTCTACTTATAGATGTAGAGATAGGTTACACAAAACCATTAACTGGTTGTGGAAAATAACATCCCATTTTTCAAAAGATGGATCCATACATTCAATTTTTTTAAAGAAGAAAACCATGAGAAGAAGATGATTGAAGATTTAAACTCTGATGCTCCACCTTCCTTTGAAATGGAAGCCTTCTCCATAATATATAATTCTAGTAGATACATGGGCTGATTGGAAAGATCTTGCAATCCTTCCTCACATTTTGTTGCATGCATGATTGGATGCAACTCCTCTTCCTTCAAATATCTGATTGAGCAACCCTTCTTGGACTTTGAAGGTTTCCAAATAATAATGATCCTTTCCTTGTTGGGGCTTGAAGTGTTGGTCCTCTAATTGAGGAGTTTGCACAACAACTATCACTTTCTTTACATGCAAAAACATCTTCCTTTAGATCTGTTGTTTGGGGGGGGGAGTTTCTAAAATATTAAACCTAAAAAAAAACCTACCAAACTAATTTTCTCTTTTGACCTATTGTCACCAGATCAAAAACAACTCCCTAATGACACCTATCCCAAGCAATAGTGAAAAAAAATAATGAGGGTCGCTGCAGTCAACATCATTTAATTAAAAATGTCAAATCAGAGTGGTGTCCATGGCGATATGCAAGAGGGAGAAGAAATCATTTTCATGACATTCTTTTTTCCACAAATTGTTGGAATCAAATCTAATCTAAGAGCTTGTAAATGAAAATTTTGGAATCAAATCTATCTTAAGAAGCATTCAAAGGAAAATTTTGGAAATGTAAATAACAGGGAATGGAAAGATTGCCGAAAAATAAACTATGAAATGAAAACTACAAACAACTACACTACTACTGCTAAAAAAATTGAACTGTATTATTCTATAAAACTCTCCCCCATTTGATTCCTTGATTACAATGAATTTATATAATTCTTATTCTTAACTAATCCACCAAGAATGTGGATTTGAGATCCTATTTTTGGGGAGAAAAACTAAATCTTCTTCCACTGATTTTGCTACCTTCTTTCACACCACTTTTATTTCAGTCAGATTCAGTCATGAACTACGCATTTATTTTGTTGAATATCTTCAAATGGTTTATGGTTTTGTTCCCCTTGTTCCTAGCTTTCTAGATCATTTTGAAATTTTTGATTTCATTGAGAAATGAGGGAGATATTGTCATTTAACTGAGACTGGATTTTTAAACTTCCTCTTTTAATGCTTCTTTTTGGAAGTTTTTTCATGTTTTAGAATTTATGCTTTAAACTACTAATTTTTTATTACAAGGAAAACCATGTAATAGCATTAATACATGCAATGATACTAATTAAGCAAAATACATGCTTTTATTTAGCTAATAGATGAGACAATTTATTGTATCATCAAGAGCCAAGGGATAAGGACAAAGAAGAGTACCCCAACAGCCTCCACATGATGGGTAGCAATAGCAATAGTAGCAGCATCAGGTGACAGGTGACGAGCACCCATAGGATGGTCAACAGCCCAAGATAGGATAGGTGCCAGGGTAGCCTCCATTGATACCACCCCTACAACAGACACCACCACCACTACATCAGCATCAGCATCAGCAGGATTAGCCACAAGGTCCAGACCCTCGTAATGCCTAGATTCAGTCATTGACTACCGAGAGGGACCAAACCCTCAGAGAGAGAGATAAATACAGAGTAGAGTGAGACTAGGAGCGTCAGTAGGTCCAACAAATGACTATTCATCTATCACAGGAGACCAAATGCAAACATCAGTTAGAGGTTGTTGCGATGCAAACATAAGGACAGGTAGTATCCGCTACCATGTATGGACAGGCCATGGTTGAGGCCACATATCACTGCACCTTCACACTATACCATAGTGATGTTCCTAAAGACCAAAGATCCAGATTTTTCACGCAGGAGTGGGATTGCCCATGGTGGTTCAGGAGGTGCACCATCAATTCATCAGCCTTAGGGTAGCAGTCATTGACAACCCTCTCAGCCTCTGTCACAACATGATGATAGACAAAGTCAAGGCTAGCTTTGTATATAGACACATGGTAGTGATCATTAACAGCCCTCTTAGCCTCCATCACAACATGATGATAGACAAAGTAAAGGGTAACTTTGTATATAGACACATTTTTGATATATAGCCCTGATTTGTTATGTATATATATTCATCAGTTGATTTTGATAGCCTCTTGTATATTCATTTTTTTCAATATTGTTGGAAATAGGATGCCATTTAATTGCAAATCCTAAACATTAATTATTTCATGTATCTCCTAGATTCTTGGAATGTGTTCAACAACACTAAGATTAGGGTGAGATTAATATTTGATGAAATAATCATGATTATTGACATTTGTAATTAATTCTAAATGTAAGGAGTATGTGAGGGCATCCATTGTGAGTTCCTATATAATAGGGTCACATGGGGCACCCACATGGTAAGGTGACACTCACCTTAAGTTCAGTTAACTATTTGGAGTAAGAGATAACACTTCTAAATGCATGTCAAGATCCTAGGAGTTAGGGTTTGATGTTTGCATGCATGAAGTTAAGTTCAGTTCAATTCAAATCAATTTAGGTCAGTTCAATTCAGAATCAGTTTAGTTTAGTTTCGTTCAGTTGAGTTCAGTTCAGTTCAGTTCAGTTCAGTTCAGTTCATTTATGGTTCAGTTGTCTTCAATTAGTTTCAGTTGTATGTTAGTTGACTTAAGTTAACTTGGAATGCATGGCTAATAACTTGAGTTGTATGACAGATAATAGGGACTACCTCCAGTTAACAAGGGATGACCATTCTTGCATGAATGGTGTTGAGTAAATGTTTCAATTAACTAGAAATCACTTGGAGCCAACTTGGGCACCCAAGATGCTTTCTTGGATTTACCTCTCTTGCATGATAAGATATTTCTAAAGGCTCAGTTAAGTAGGATTACTTTTGGGCACCATCTTTGAGGAGGAGCTTTGGAATTATCATCAAAGTGAAGGATGAGTTGTAGCTTCAGTTTGGGACACCCAAATGCATGAAGCACATGTTGTAATCTTTACAACTTGAAGCAATATGGTGTACCTTTTCTAGGGCTTGAGCTTGGGCATTGTAATTGTCATCTTTTGGAGATTACAAGATTGCTTATTTCCTCTATATCTCATTCAAGTTGAAGAGAGTTTTCATAATTGTTAATTACAAGTGTGAAGAAGATTGGTAAAGACAGAAGAAGCATTCTCAAGCAAGAATTGGAGCTATTGTATTTCAGAGATTGAATAATAGAATAATTCTTGGTGGATTTTTTTCCCGAAAGGGTTTCTCCATGTTATATCTTGTGTAATCTTTCTAATATCCTGTCCAGTTCTTCTATCAACTTTTGTCTACATTCTACAACAGTAAAATTGATTAATCAAGATAATCACCCACAAAGAATATATGTAACAAAGAAAAAGTTTATTTAGATCAGCAATATTAAAGTTTTACAAAGTATTAAGCTAAGAAAACACCTCATTTTTCAACAAATATCACACATTGATTCATATTTTGTATCATGACAATATTTTGATGATATATATGTGAGATGACCCTTTATGTGATGCTTATGATGTATTATTTTATTTCATGTTCATGCTTTATGTATGGATGCATATGTTATGTTATGAATGCAAATGTTTATTATGCATATGATGTATATGATTTATAATGCGATGCTATATGGATGTATGCAATGTATGGTTTATGATATGGATGCAAATGTGATGGATGAATTATTTTCTTTTTCAATATATTTTGTATATGATATGGCATGATGATGGAAGATGTTCATGCTATGAGATGGATGCATTTATTTTTGTGTATTTTCTATGCGATATGATGTTATGAATATGCAAGTTGTATGTATGTTGATGTTTTGTCGATGCAGGATGGATGTATTTATTATTTTTGTTGACTGTCATGTTACCATGTTAGCGTGGAAAGAAGATAGAAGAATAGAATGAATGGATTAACCATTGATTTTGATATTGATTCAAAAGTCCAACAATCCTATGATTCTTTAAGACTTTATTAGATATGGTGATGAGAGATGATGATGATAATGCTTGTTTCAGGGATTGGGATACTTCATCATATCATTCATTATTTTTGATATAGAAAATAGGCACGATGCATCAAGGTATTGATAAATAGGATGGTGTTGTATCTAATGCGATGGACTTTGACTCTACAAACAAATATGAGTGTCCTTTTTCATACCTGACATACGAAATCCTTGTTTAACCATGTGAAAGAATAAGCCATCAAAGTAATGAGACTAACACAAAAAAGGTATGAAGAACCTGATATGTCCTAGCCATTTTTTATATGTTAGACTATCCTACACATGCAACATAAGTATTCACCAAGGTTGTATTACAAGAACATCCAACAAGCATAGAAAATGAAAGATAAAGATCAATACCCTATTCCCTTCTCTCTCAATCATTTTTTATAGACATCATCGAGAGGTCATTGGAATGGATCATTAAGATAAATCATAAAAAAAGATCAAAATGAAAAAATAGTCAATGTTATTCATATCTTTTTCCAAAGTAACCTAACTAAGATGAATTTTTACAATGATATCCATTGTAGGAAAGATGTATCCTAGGACATGTTTATCAAATGTGTTGACTAAGACTAATTGTTTGATAGGCCATTGATACAAATGTTAACCAACTTGTTTACTCATGATCAAGGCTTTATATTTTTTACATTTAGGTTTACACTTCGCGAATTGTCATATGTGTTCCCACTTATTTTACCAAAGGTTGATGATGATCAATTTATTATGGATGGAAGTTTATTGCAGTTGAAATCAAAATGGGATGGGTGGTTTTTGGACTTTTTGGAATATTTCAATGTTTTTGGTGTTTTGCAATGTTTTGAGGTTGTTTTTGATCTTTTGGGTGTATGTGAATGTTTAGGTTTTCAAGTTATTTGAGGTTGTTTAGAGTTTTTGAACATTTTACAATGTTTTTGTTTCAATTTTCCAAATATTTTTGTGTTTTCTGAGGTTAGACCAAGACCTAAGGGGAAACTGACCTAATGCCTTAGGGGCTCATCAGTGATGGCCTTGCCTATGTTATACATGTAGAGATAATGTAGTTCAATTGACTTTGACTAGTAATTATTTATTGATGAAATATAAACATTGATGGGTTGTCAATTTATTATGACGAACTCCTAAAGATTGACCTAATTCCTTGAGGAATCATCGATGATGGCCTTGCCTACATTCAAGCTTAGAGACAACATAGTTCGACAACTATTTTCAGCTTTTTGATATTTTAGACTTGTTTAGGGATTTTTGACATGATTTGAATATTTTTGGATTTTGGAGATGTTTTGAATGTTTTGGGATTTTGATGATTTGAATGTTTTTGGGCTTTTGGCTTTACAACTACTTTGGATGTTTTTGGATTTTGACTTTACAATTTTTTAAATGCTTTTGGATTTTTTTCTCTATACAAATTTTTTGATGTTTTTGAGATTTTTTAAGTTTACAAGATTTCAGATGTTTTGGAATTTTTGAACTTTATAAGATTTTGAATGTTTTGGGATTTTGGCTTTACATTTTTTCAGATGTTTTTGGATTTTGGTTGTATAACTGTTTTGGATGTTTTTAGATTTTGATGATTTTATGAATGTTTTTGCTATTTTGGGATTGTGCGACTGTTTTGGCTTTTTTGAGAGATGTTTTGAATAACCTTAAGGGAATATACAAGAACTCAATCCGATGCAAGTATAAACAGATGCACGCGGTATGATCTAATAGACTACCTCAATATAGGAAGGATAAACTAACCTTAGGAATGTGCCAAGTAGTACTAACAAGGAACATGATACTTAATATCTAGCTATGATACAAACGTGGATGGGTGATGGAATAAATAGGATAATATAGGATGAAGGATGGATGCGATGGATAGAGAAGCAAGATAAGCCAAAGAGTCAATGGTGGATGGATGGCGCTTATTTATGCAAGGTGCTTGTTTGTCAAGTTTTCACCAAGGTACTTGCCCAAAGCACTATCGAAGTGGTTTTCGCTAGAGGACGGTTTTTCTCTTCACTATTTTAATTCTTTTTTTCTTTTTTTTTAAATTTTTGGATTTATACCCTTCAAGCCTAGGAATAAAACTTCTTGAGATGCAAGCTATTGATAAGCTCCCACAAGGGTTCTCCTTCAAGTGTTGACAATTGATAGGCTCCAAAACCATAACTATCTGTGATAACAAATGGTCCTAACCAATTAGGTTCAAACTTCCCTTTTCTATCTAGATCTTGCATATTATTCTAATTGTCCTTTAGTACAAGATCTCCCACCTAGAAAGACCAACTTTTGATCTTCTTATTATAGCTCCTTTTCAGTTGGTTCTAATAAGCTTGTAAGTGATTCGAAGTTGCTAGGTGATGCTCATCCAATAGCTCTAACTCATTGAATCTGGCCACTCTGTATTCTTCATCAGTAATGATATTTCACAATGATACTCTCAGTGAAGGGAGCTCAAACTTGATAGGCAGGATAACTTCGGTTCCATACACTAGGGAATAAGGTGTGGCACCTGTTAGCGTGTGAATACTAGTTCTATATTCCCACAAGGTAGGTTTCAATTACAGATGCCACTTATGACCAACTTCATTGATTATATTTTTGAGAATCTTTAGGATGGATTTGTTTGAAGCCTTAGCTTGAGCATTGCCCTGGGGGTAGTATGGGTTAGAAAATCAATGTTGGA
Source organism: Sequoia sempervirens (assembly GCA_007258455.2). NCBI lineage: Eukaryota > Viridiplantae > Streptophyta > Pinopsida > Cupressales > Cupressaceae > Sequoia > Sequoia sempervirens. The sequence goes on along the minus strand of VDFB02105785.1, from coordinate 308,776,966 downwards.
TATTGAAACTTTGGCATAACTCATAAGAATCTTGATTTTTGAAAGGTGTTCCATTTTTTGAGATAAGGGCTTGTAGAATATAATAACAAAAAATGAGGTAGTTCAAGATGAATTTAGAGATTTTTTTGGTCGTAACATAGGTCATAGGGAACACTTCAACCCACTTCATGAAATACTCAGTGGCTATAATGATAAACTTGTGACCATTGGATGAGGTAGGGGTGCTCTTTCCTATGAGGTTGAGTCCCCACTATGAGAAAGGTCAAGGTGTAGTGATTGGTTGGAGTTCTTGAGCTGGGGCATGGATGAGGTCCCCATTTTGTTGACATTGCATGCCCTTTTTGACATATTGATGACCTTCTCGTTCCATGGTAGGCCAATAGTACCCTGTCCTCAATAGTTTCTTAGCCAACATTATACCACTTGTCAAATGTGATTCATAGATTCCTTCGTGTACTTCTTTCAATGTATTCAAAGCTTCCTCTTGGTTAAGACATGGTAATAATGTCCCTTTGAAACTTTGACAATAAAGGGTTTCACCTAGGATAATGAAACGAGATACTTTCTTGATAAAGGTTTTCATAAGGTTCGAAGTAATTTCATATGGGAGGATACCTCTATGTAGGTAAGTAAAGATATCATGATACCAAGGAGAATCAGAACCAATGATTTCACATAGGAATTCATATTCTAGTACCTCAAATGTTGGGACAAGAAGCTGCTCAATGAGGAATTCACACTTAAGAATGTTATGTGGCATATCTAGCAAGGACCCAATAGTTTCCATAGCATCAGTTGCTCAATTTTTGATATGGGGTATTTGCTCAAATTTGATTTCAATGATGAAATATTTAAGACTTTCCACCATCTTTTTTATAAGGCATGAGCTTGTCATCATTGGTTTGATATTCATCATTAACTTGGTTTATGATCAGCTGTGAATCCCCATAATCCTTCAATTCTTGGATTTTCCATTGTATTGTGATTCTTAATCCTGTGATAAGAGCTTCATACTTTTTTTATTTTATTGGTGCATGGTAAATATAGCTGATATGACTTAGGAATACAATCACCCTATAGGGTGATTGAAGAGAATGCCTACTCCAGATCCATGTTGTGTATGTGAACTGTCAAAATAGAGCTTCCACTGATCCACTATGCTGAGGGTAAATACTGACTCATCAGGAAATTCAGACACCAAGGTGCCTCCACTAGTTGATTTGTGATAACCTACCCCTTGATAGCTTTTCGATCCACGTACTCTATATCTAACTCTGTTAGGATCATCACCCAATTAGTCATTCGTCCCATGAGAGTTGCTTTGGATAATAGATACTTCAACGGATTGATCTTAGAGATGAGTTTTACTTGGTGTGAAAGCTTGTAGTGTCTAAATTTTTGTGAGGCAAACACCACTACTAGGCAATCCTTTTCAATGGATGAGTAATTCAACTCATACCTAACTAAAGTCCTGCTGATGTAATAAATTTCTCTCTCCTTCCTTGTTTCATCATGCTGAGAAAGAAGAGAACTCAAGTTGCCGATGTAGCTGAGATATATAGAATCAAAGTTTTTTTGAGTATTGGTGGCATAAAGACAGGAGGTGTCAGTAGGTAATCTTTGAGTTTTTGGAATCACTAGTAGAATTTGGTAAATAAATGACTAGGTGACTAAAAAATTTAGTCACAACAACTAAAAATGACTAAATTCTACTCATTTTTTGCAACTCATCTATAAATGAGTAAATAAATGACTAATTTGTTCATTGACTAAAAAATTATGTAGTCACAAAAATAAAAATGACTAAATAGTTAGTCATTAAATACAAATTAGATATTTTAAAAAAATAATAATTTGGCCAATTATTGGCGTGATGTATTGTGCATGATGTATTAGCATGATTATTCATGTTCATTGCAGACCTCGCTTCATTCATTCATTGTGGACCTTGCTTCATTTAGTAGCCTGGCCCTGAGACATTTTGATCAGTTATAGCAGCTACTTGCATGGGCAATGAAGATTTGGAAAGGACTTGGAGACTTCTGAAAAGGTGGGCAAGGAATTCAGAGTTTCCTGCAACGAATTTGAATTTGTCAAGGCCTTCTGTAGCGAATTTGGATTTGGGGATGCCCTTTGCAATGAATTCATAGGTAATTTGAAACCCTCATTACATTAAATACAAATTTAAAACTCATTACAATCTACTGCTCTTAATAATGTTCTTTTACATCTTGCCATTGCTTTGCTTCATAATGTGTTTGAGCTAAATATAATAAAATTTGGGTGTCAGCTCCAAAATAGAATTTCCTCAAACAATTTTGATACATTTTCACTACAAGTGCAAACTATCCTTGTGCAAAGTAAACATGTCCTATATTTACCCACACATCAAGCATTTGAACAAAGATGTTTCCTACAACAACTTCTTGTACATGTGTAAAGATTTCCTTTGCAATATCAAATTGACCCCTTTCATCTAGCACAATGGATTCCCCATTTACAGCATAAACATTTCCTGGTCTCTATGCCAACACTTTACAATGGATGCCCCCTTTGCAACATAAACATGTCCCGGTCTCTATGCCAACACTTTACAATGGTTGCCACATTTGCAGCATAAACATTTTCATTGCAAGAAAAAATTGTTCTTGTCCAAAATAAAAATGTGCTAGATTTACCCACACATCAGGCATCTGAACAAATATGTTTCCAGTAGCAGCTTCTTGTACCTGTGTAAAAATTTCCTATGCAATATCAAATTGACCCCTTTTAGCTAGTACAATGGTTGCCCCATTTGCAGCATAAACATTTCCTAGTCTCTATGCCATCACTTAAGTGGCCCCTTTTATGACATTAAGATCCTCTTGAGTTATTATTATACTCCTATTTTCCAAGAGAAAAATCCCCAAGGCCCATGGGAAATGAATGATCAGCATTTGAGTTTCAACTTGGTTTCATTTCAAGAAGGGGACATTACATTGTACAAGATTTGTTTAGCAGCAAAATAATTTAATCCACCTATTTGGGACTGTAAAATAAAAATAGATGAATTAATATATTTTCAATTATAGGTTCTTTTAATCTAGAATATGATAGAAAGATAAAGCATAATACATTGAAGGACACAAAAAATGTTCTAAAATAAAGACTAAAATATGTTGCCCATAAAAAAAAAAGAGGAAAAATGAAAAGATAACATATAGATGATTCATTTGAGGTTTTTGATAAGATCTCATTTAACTATGTCAAATGGATTGGGAAGGGACAAAGCATATTTGATTGACTAAAAATTTGAGGTAGCTTATCCATTGTCATTGTATGCATCATCTTCTCTTGGAATATGTTTCTACAATGCACCAAGCCTAGAATTAATTGGGGATGCACTTACGGTGGATAAAAGCTCATCAAATGCTTTATGTATGCTTGGCAACATGGAACTAAAAATGGATGACTAGCTTAAAGAAAATGAAACAATTAAAATAGCATGCCAACTTGTCTTGGTTGATGAAGCAAAACAAAAAGCTAATGAAGAAAGAAGGATTCAAATGGAAAGGAGAAAGCAAGAGGAAGAACTTCAATGGGTGATGCAACAAGAGGAACAATTTGAACGTGTGAAGGAATCATGGAAGAGTAAGCAGGGATGATGACGATGATGAGGCTGGTCAATTTGAGGTGAAACAAAAGAAGAAAAAGAAGAAGGATAAGGACCACAAGGATTATAATTCTTATATGGAGGAACTTGATGTTGCCATGGAAGATGAGGCAAATTATATGAGTAATAAGGCACAAGATAATGTAGAAAATTCCCAAGATTTTCTTGCAGCTGTAGGTCTAGAAGACTCTGATGATGGCGATAAAAATTTTCCAGATTCAACAAAATCACGAAGGAGACATGCATACTCTGATTTTGAAGATGATGAACCATTGTAGAAATAGAGTTTGAGAGAAGATGATCCATATGATGATGATTTCTAGGCTTCCTGAGCTTTAACCAAACTTAGCTCCTATTTTCCAAGAGAAAAATACCCAACGGCCATGGGAAATGAATGATGAGCATTTGAGTTTCAACAGATTCCAAGAGAAGACGATGCATACAATGACGATGGATAAGCTACCTCAAAATTTTAGTCAATCAAATATGCTTTGTCCCTTCCAAATCCATTTGACATAGTTAAATGAGATCTTATCAAAAACCTTAAACGAATCACTTGTATGTTATCTTTTCATTTTTCCTCTTTCTTGTCTTTTATGGTCAACCTATTTTAGTCCTTATTTTAAAACATTTTCTATGTCCTTCAATGTATTATGCTTTATCTTTCTACCATATTCTAGATTAAAAGAACCTATAATTGAAAATAGATTAATTCATCTATTTTTATTTTACAGTCCCAAATAGGTGGATTAGATTATTTTGTTGTTAAACAAATCTTGTACAATGTAATGTCCCCTTTTTGAAATGAAACCAAGTTGAAACTCAAATGCTCATCATTCATTTCCCATGGGCCTTGGGGATTTTTCTTTTGGAAAATAGGAGCTAGGTTTGGTTAAATCTCAAGAAGCCTAGACATCATCATCATATGGATCATCTTCTCTCTGACTTTGTTTCTACAATGGTTCATCATCTTCAAAATCAAAGTATGCATGTCTCCTTCATGATTTTGTTGAAACTGGAGAATTTGTCTCACCATCATTAGAGTCTTCTAGACCTACAGCTGCAAGCAAATCTTGGGAATTTTCTACATCATCTTGTGCCTTATCACTCATATAATTTGCCTCATCTTCCATGGCAACATCAAGTTCCTCCATATAAGAATCATAAGCCTTGTGGTCCTTATCCTTCTTCCTTTTCTTCTTTTCCTTCCTTTGTTTCTTCTCAGACTAACCAACCTCATCATCGTCATCATCCCTGTCCTTATGCTTACTCTTCCATAATTCCTTCACACGTTCAAATTGCTCCTCTTGTTGCATCACCTTCCGAAGTTATTCCTCGTGTTTTCTCCTTTCCATCTGAATCCTTCGTTCTTCATCAGATTTTCGTTTTGCTTCATCAACCAAGAAAAGTTGGTGTGCTACTTTAATTGTTTATTTTTCTTTAAGCCAGTCATTTGTTTTTAGTTCCATGTTTCCAATCATACATAAAGCATTTGATGAGTTTTTATCCACCTTAAGTGCATCCCCAATCAATTCTAGGATTGGTGCATTGTAGAAACAAATTCCAAGAGAAGATGATGCATACAATGACGATGGATAAGCTACCTCAAAATTTTAGTCAATCAAATATACTTTGTCCCTTCCAAATCCATTTGACATAGTTAAATGAGATCTTATCAAAAATCTCAAATGAATCATTTGTATGTTATCTTTTCATTTTTCCTCTTTCTTGTTTTTTTATGGTAAAACTATTTTAGTTTTTATTTTAAAACATTTTATGCGTCCTTCAATGTATTATTCTTTATCTTTCTATTAGATTCTAGATTAGAAGAACCTATTATTGAAAGTAGATTAATTCATATATTTTTATTTTACCGTCCCAAATAGGTGGATTAAATTATTCTACTGTTAAACAAATTTTGTACAATGTAATGTCCCCTTTTCAAAATTAAACCAAGTTGAAAATCAAATGTTCATCATTCATTTCCCATGGGCCTTGGGGATTTTTCTTTTGGAAAATAGGAGCTAGGTTTGGTTAAAGCTTAGGAAGCCTAGACATCATCATCATATGAATCATCATCTCTCGGAATCTATTTCTGTAATGGTTCATCATCTTCAAAATCAAAGTGTGCATGTCTCCTTCATGATTTTGTTGAAACTGGAGAATTTTTCTTGTCATCATCAGAGTCTTCTAGACCTGCAGCTACAAGAAGATCTTGGGAATTTTTTGCATCATTTTGGTCCTTATTACTCATAGTTTTCCTCATCTTCCATGGAAACATCAAGCTCCTCCATATAAGAATCATAAGCCTTGTGGTCCTTATCCTTCTTCTTTTTCTTCTTTTCCTTCTTTTGTTTCTTCTTAGACTGACCAACCTCATCATCGTCATCATCCATGTCCTTATGCTTACTCTTCCATAATTGCTTCACACGTACAAATTTCTCCTCGTGTTGCATCACCCATCAAATTTCTTCCTCTTTCTTTCTCCTTTCCATTTGAATCCTTCGTTCTTCATCAGCTTTTTGTTTTGCTTCATCAGCCAAGACAAGTTGGCATGCTACTTTAATTGTTTCTTTTGCTTTAAGCCATTCATCTGTTTTCAGTTCCATGTTGCCAAGCATACATAAAGCACTTGATGAGTTTTTATCCACCTTAAGTGCATCCCCAATCAGTTCTAGGCTTAGTTGGATCTCATTCTGAGCCTGATCCATGGCTGCAAGATGTAGATATGCATCCACATAATCACGAAACTTGAACAATTTTAGCTTGTATAAAATATTTTATTTTTTAGTATCATGTAGCTATTCAAAAAACCTAGCTATATTAAATAGTGTTGTGAATTTATCCCATGATAACTCAAGTGAAACACCACCTTCTTCTAGTCGATGGAAGAATTTCATATCCTTAAAGTTCACAAAAAAATTGCACAATTGGCACTGGGGCTTTTATTTATGAATTCAACCCAAATTCCATTTCCTAATGCCTCCATAAAAGTTTGTTGAGAAAACTCTAGTTCATCATGCTCAAAATGAAGAACCCCAATGTTGTTTAACAATTCAATGGGTACTTTTTCTTTGCTCCTCTTCATAAGAGACTTTGTTGTCTTAAGAGAATCTAAGGCTGCATTGGGGTCTATCGATATTAATAACTCACCCATCTTGATAAATGCATGGGCATCATGTGGATCTATGTGAGTTTCCTTTCTTAAAATTTCCAAACCCTTCTTTACCTACCCTTGCTGAGCATATATATAGCCTACATATTTTAATCTCTCATAGTTCTCAGGGTGGACCTCCAAAACCTTTTCAAAATTTGAGAGAGAACTCTTAAGATCTCCCAACTTCAATTGAACCTTTCCACAAAATCTGTGGCCTCTAGATTTCCTTAACTGATGCCATGTAGTAGCAGCCAATGGTGTCATAGTCACCTTTACTTTGAAAATATCGTGCAAGATTGTAAGATTAATTAGATTTCATGAGAGGGTGGTCAGTTGAAACAAGAGCTATCTCAGTCAACTGTTCCACAAGGAAATGCTGCCATGTGAAGAAAAAATGGTTTTCTAAATGATTCAACGTCATTTCACAGTAAGGGTATAATTCAAAGGATCTACACATCATTTTCATTCGTTCATGAACACTACCTTTTTCACTAACTGTGAGAATCCTACAATTAAAAAATGCACAAAAGTGATCCTTGCCAAATTTTCACCTACAACTCGATTTGGTAGAGCTGAAGCAATTTACTCTTGTTTTAAGGTGAAAAGATTCTAACATATTTCTACCATGCTTAACCATTGCATATTAAAGTTTAAAAAGAAAAGTTCAATTTTATTGTGCAATGAGTTACAATAGAAAATAAAGGATTCAATTTTTTCATTCAACACTTTGTAGCATAGAGTAGAATACATGAATCGTAAGAAGCTACTTTCATTCATATTGCAATGCTTTCATTCATTTTACAATGTTCATTCATTTTGCAAAGAAATATACACAAAGCTAAAAAAGTGTTGCTTTTATAATTCTTTGAAAAGAAAGAAGTAATCAATTGTCCCACACAAGCCCGTGGGAGTAGCTGAACTAAAAAAACATAGGAATATTCTATACATCTGAAGATGGAAGAAATGAAAAGAAGCATATAAGAAAAGACATGTCCATCATTACATAAAAAATTATTGAGTCGGTCTTCATTGTTGCTTGCTCCTCTTCGCGCCCGATCTTTGAGTGACCCTACATCATGATAAGAAATATTGTTAGAGCTCCATATATGAATCTTCCTATGTGCCCTATCAACGGAAATATAACATATTCCTATGGTGTTTTAAGTTAGATCAACAAGTATCAAATGTATGCAAAAGATCCTGAAAAGTAAAGCATCACAAGAGCATTGAGCTTCACCTTTTTTATCTAACATGTTTGTTCACTATGCAAGTATAGGAGAAATCATGTTGCTGATACATTTCTGAAGAAATCATAGCACATGGTGCAAAAATGGGCTCCCAAAAGGTTTGAGCCCAAAATGTTGCTCCTAAGTTCCAAAAGGGGAATGAGAGAGGAATTCACATTCATAATGCTCAAATACAAACATTTTCAACTGAAGGAGTAACTCAAGCTCATTGCTCATTCATGACAATCAATCCGAGGGTGCAATGGAGTTAAAATCACAAATGAACAATGGTTGATTTGAATTCTTAAAGAAAATAAAAAATAGAATCTAGATGTATCATTTCTTCATTGAAGGAGTTCCATTTGCATACAAAGTTATTATGTTGTCATGATTTTTCCTCATTGAATGATTATGGTCACCATATGTCGTGTTTTATTGCTGCTATATATCATGTTTTTTGTTGTCCATGTTGAACTTAAGGCATATAATGTGAAGGTACAACCATCAAGAAACAAGAAGTAATGGAAAACAATGCTTGCATAGAGTAGGGCAGAAAAGAGTGTATTATTTATGGATGCTAGAGGAAGCAATCATCAAGCTTTCATTGCAAAAGGTAACTCACACTGGTCATCATCAATGAAAGGACAACAACTATGTTCTTCTCAAGGTCATGAAGAGTGAAAGAGCATAGACATTATGAACATACAACAAAGAAGAAAATTGATTTAGTCATAGCATAAGAGTGCAAAAGAATCATTATTGACATATGTGCAATGTGTAAAGATCATTGTAAATCTGTATGCCAAAACTTGAAGGAGAGGTAATGAATTTTCCCTGAGGGCAGCATCATTTTTGAAGTAAAATAAAAGCATAATATTTAGAATTTGCTTCAATAGTATGACATGATTCAATTTTAAAGAGAACATTCATAAAAGAGGGCTTACAGTCATATGTTCAATGCTTCTAAAGAAACAAGATGATAAGAAGAAGTATTATTTTTGCGCATTTTCAAAAATGTGATGCAAACTACAACCTACAGTGGTGAAGTCCATAGCACCTATAGGTGCCTCTTATGCTTTCTGAATACAAACAGTCTGAAATAGACATACAATACAGTTAATTTATCAAGAACAAGGTGATGGAGTTATGAAAATGCAAATCTAGAATAAAATAAAATATGCTTTTCATTCCCTTCAGGAAAAGTGAACAGTATTACCTCCTTCCTACCATATTCAGAAGCAAGGAAATGAATTTTTTTGAAAAGGGAATTATTGAGCTAAGGTTTTCTACAAATGAGTCTATGGTTTTGTTGTAAGATTAAATCAAAGGGTTTTGTTTTATTTTCCATGAAGAGAAATAAAAAACAACTAAGAGTTTCGAGCCCTCTTTCTAAAGGTTTAAAAATCCACAAAAAATACAGAAAGAACCATGAAAACAGAAGCCACGAGCTAGGGTTTCAAACCCATTTGCCTAGATTTTAAATGAAATGACATAAGTACAGAGAGCAAGCAATATTCAAGTTTAAGCAAATACCCAAAAATTCAAGAGGCCGTGACCTTCTATGCAAAAGTGTTTTATGTTGTTACTTTCAAAAAAATGAATAGCATGGCATCTTTTATCACACAATGGAAATAATGTAACCCATGATGCTTAGTAAAGCGGTTGCCTGGGGTTTTAAGCCTCTGAATTTGCAAAATTCAGAAAAATGGAGAAACCCTCAAGTTTGTTCAAATATTACAAAAAATCATAATGCCTCTTGATACATACAACCATGACCTATAGTGGCAGAGCTTCAAAAGCCAAAGACAAAAGGAAAGGAAGACAATCATATGTTTTTTACAAAGGTAAACAAAATGGGTCAAGTCGTGGCCTCAAGATATAGAAACTTTCACTATGAGACCCAAAGAGTCCATTGCAAATAGAAACAAAATGCATGGACGAAACAAAATATTTATTCACTTTGTAACCATTTGGGGCTCGAATCTAGTATTTTTGTGTAGAAAATAAAGGAGAATACAAAGCTCGAATGGCAAAAAACTTACCCAAGCTTGTTGTACATAAATGTTTTCAAATATCCCAGTGATGAGCTTCAAAAATGATCCAATGGCGGCCTCAAAATAGTGAGGAGGTATCAACAGAAAAGATAAAGAGAAATGCATTAGAAACATGGTGAGGTCGCGGCCAAGAAGGCCAACAATGCTTAAAAAATGGAGGTCTGTTTTCTATATTTGTGACAAGAATACTTACCTAGCAATTTCTTGAAGAGGGTCGACATGAAAAAAGGGAAGATCTTGAGCTCCAAACCCTCATGGTGGTGGCACCCAGTAGAGCTAGTTTCTCCAAAAGACAAACTAAAAAATGAGAGCTAGAAATTAGGGATTGATTTGTTTTGTTCTAGGGTTCACCATATTGCCCTAATTCGACTTGGTATTTTATCACATTGATTTAAAATCAAATGCCTTCACTATTAGCCTTGTGGTGTTTTATTTTTTCCTTAGCATATATTTCATATACCTAGGCTGCATTATGAATTTATTTCTTTTGTGATTTTTAAGGAAATCATAGGTCTATATGCCTTAGAATATTTTATGATTTTTGTAGAAAATCAAAAAATTCTAAGTGGAGATATATTGTATGCTTGGAAAGATTTTAATCAAAACCTATATGCCATTTCTTCCTTGTATTTTTGAAAATCAAAATCGAGCCTTCTATTTTGTAAAATTAAAACTACGAATGATGTAAAACATTATTAAGGAAATGTTGTTATAAATTGCCTTAATATTTGTTATTTTTTTAAAATGCAGTAAGATAAAGGCGGGTGTTGATAGAGCTTTCCTATTTGAGTTTGAGCCTTCTTGGGCGAAATGGGAAAAAACTGGGCAAACTAAAGTGTTTCTATTTCAATTTTCAGTCAGTTCGAGCCTAATTTTGAGTCTTTTGGGTTGACCCACTTGAGATAGAAACTTCCCATCTTTTCCATCCAGTTTGGAGGCAGTTTGGGCACTGATTTTGAGGTTTTTCTTTGGAGCTGAAAAATGGCTTTGAGGTTGTTATTTTGAGGGGCAGTTCAGTTAGACTTTTCTATTCTCACTATTGGAGACACTTTGGAGATAAAAGTTTGAGAAAAATAGTTCATATTTGCTTCTTACTTTCTTGCTCACTTGCATAAAGCTTTGCAAGCTTGATATTTGTACTCATATTTGATTTTGGCATACTCCTTCAATTTTAATAAAACAACAGAGCATTCCTATCTCATATTTTGTCTCATATTTGCAATAGCAATTTGACATTCATTGTGATTTGAAGTACTAAATCCTTTTTATGTCTTGTTATTATGAATCTGTGTGCAAGAATTTCATCTAATTTAGGTTGTGTGTTGTGTTCAATTTTTGAGCCTTCATGCAAATTACTATTGAGTTGTATGTCTTAGGTGAGATTGTGAGGGTTAATGTTTTGAGAAATTGATTATGAGTGAAGTCATTAAAATAAGTTAAAGTTTTGGTGCATTGCCATTAGGTTTAGGATTTCATTTCAAGTTATATCTCTAAACCCTTTTCTTAGAAAATTATTTTAGATTAGGTGATTTACCAGGGGAGCCAGCCCTATCTGGAGATTCATTCTCGCTATAGGTCACCCACAACCTGAGAGTGTTTCCATGTTTCAACAAGATAGTTGATTCAATCTTAGCTAGGGTGCAATCATGATTGACAACACTAACCACAAATATTTTTCCCCATTTCAAACAGCAAAATTGCCAAAAAAATGCATTTAAAACTTGTTAAAAAATGTGAATAAAATCACACTAATTTTCACACCAAAAAAAACAATGAGACCATAGCTTTTTGCTTACTATTATGCTTTGATAGATTTTTTCCAAGCATCCATAGCTTGTTTGAAATCACCTATTTTAGGCTTTTAGCCATAGCAGCAAGGTAGTGAACTATTTGATAAAATGTTTTGGTAGACATGTATGAAAAATGTGGTAGCATAGACAAGGAAATGAACTTTAGAAAAAATGCCTCAAAGAAATGCGGTCTCATGGTGATGGAATGCCATGATGAATGCCATGACAAGCGAATTGTTATGGATTGTCATGGCATTCCATCACCATGAGACCACATTTCTTTGAGGCATTTTTTTAACCAGTTCATTGCCTTGTCTATGCTATTGCTTACTATTATGCTTTGATATATTTTTTCCAAGAATCCATAGCTTGTTCAAAAGCACTTGTTTTAGGATTTTAGCCATAGCAACAAGGAAGTGAACTATTTGATAAAATGCTTTGGTGGACAATATGTATGAAAAATGTGGTTGCATAGACAAGGCGGTGAATTGTTTGAAAAAATACCTCAAAGAAATGTGGTCTCATGGAATGCCATAACATGCAAATGCAATTGGCAGTTGCTCCTAGTTATTAGTTATGCAATGTGAAGTAATTGCATAATTGCTTAGGTTGACTTTGTAAAAACTATATTGTAATTGAAAAAAAATCATTTATCAGCATCTACTTATTAGTTATGCAATGTGAAGTAATGCTTTGAGTTTGAAAGATGTGCGATGCAATGTAATCAGCAATGCAGATGATTGTGAACAAATAAATGATAACTATTCATAATATACCCCTATATTCCAACCTAAAATACATAAAAAATCCAATCATGCATAGTATTATCAACAAATAATTGAGACCAGAATTCGAGCACCAAATTAAATCTTCTTGTCCACTGATTGCTTCAAATAGATATTACAATATAACATAAGTCTCCTCACATATGTTTATATAAATTCCTATGATGATGATATCAAAATTAGGTCTTGGTTTCTCTTTTATAAGAGAAGCAACAAGCTTCAGATTGTTACAAAATATGGTATCTTTTAAAAATTAATTCCTCTTCGTATAAACTAAGCTAAACATTAGTTTTTCTTAAAACATAAAACAAAGAAAGTAGATAGCTAATGAAGTCTGCAACACTCGTGACACCATAGTCCATTAATCTTTGTAAGGCACCTGTGATCACTAAAGATCTACTCAAGGTCATTTCTCCATATTAGTGTATCTGAATGTGTGGTTCTTCCACTATGATAGCCCCTAGGCCTACTGTTTGAGAGGACCCAAATACTTCTTCTCCAACTCGTACACTAAATAATCATGTGGTCATTTGTATTCTTCAATTTTCAATATATTTTCAAAGTGAATCTTCCATTGGCTATCTAGTAACGCCTTACCATCCATGATAAACTTAGAATATCCAACATCCAATACTATTACTCCATCCATGATTAATTCAAACCTATCAAGACTCAACTCACCATCCTTTTGTATGCGAGCAATGCACTGTGGAATAATTTGGCCAAATTCACTCTTCCATTCATTGAGGTCCTTCAAGTGGTCATCATCTTTCAATATTTTTGGCACAAACCACTGATTCAGAGTATGAAATGAATCTATTCTTATTCTGATCTTTTGGTCCTCTCCTTGTATATATTGGAATTCATCTATAACTATTTTGGCCATCTGCTCTATAGGTTTTAATGTTGTAGGAGCCTTAGTACTCCTCTATAAGATTATGCACAAGGTTACCAATGTGTGGTGTATGGGATGACAATTCTTAAAAAGGGGATCTGGTATGGGTACATGTGTTTTCATCTAATAAATTACATGTGTCAGTGAGTTGTAGCAATCATACACACTTTCCAACGTATCCACAATTAACTTAATCTTATGCTCTAGGACCTTCTCTAAAACATTGCATATTTTCTTATTCACTCCTTCATTACCCTCATTGTTGACTTTCTTTAACTCTTCAATCTTCTATCTAAGAATGGTCACTTGTTCAATAGAAGAACTTTATATATCAATTGGTGGAGCAAGAGGATGTTGGTATAACATTATTTCCTTGTTCTGTGAGGGGCTTGCTCCTTTGAATTGTTCCTTCAACTTCACATTTTCCATAAATAATTTATTGACTTCATCATTTAAAAAAAATTGTTCCTTTTTAGACTCTCCAAATCTAGCTTCCATCTCCTTAACTGCAACTCTGGTGAACATAATTGAATGCATTGTCATGGTTGCAACTTCTAGAGGAGATGTATCCTTTAATGTTTTCACCATAGTTATCCCTTTTATTTCTTGCACTACATCTAGTAACCTTGGTTTTTGTGTACTCTTTTGTTTGGCCCAAAATGCCAAGGTTTCTATCTTAGGGTTATACTCTATCCCACTTACCCTTTCATCTGAGTCAAACTCATCAATCAACATTGGGTCTTCATGTGTTCTCACTTGATCAAGTAAAAACATTTTCTTTAATACCATACCAGGGACAATAAGTATATTACATTTCAAAATCATCTCTTTAGCCTCTTGTGGGCTAACATCAATATTATCAATCCTTAATTCATTAAAAGCTTGGGCTAATATCTGGTCATGTTGGGATTCCTCAACTCCCATATTATTTATTTCAACCCTGGGTTCAAACTCTCTCATTTTCATCTAATCCAAAAGTCTTTAAATTCAGGGGTTTTGATAAATTCATCATCTTCCAAGAACTTGAGAGATGCAATTACCCTCTCATCCTCATGCATTTCTCTTTCTCCTTGTATCTGAATATTGACTCTAGCTTCAGGCCTGTGGTCTTCAATTTCAAGCATAGGTTGGTCCACTTCAATATCATCCTTCAAATTTCTTAACACATTAACTGCTTCTTCCATATCTCCAACCTCCTCACTTATTTCATAAGAAATAAGTGGTTCTATCTCTTGTGTCTTTTTTTTTATAAGGTGGTTGTTTAGGAGGTGATCTTGGAGAAGCATGACATATTGAAACACTATCCAAAGTTGGTTTTGTAATTACAACACCACTTGGAATTTTGGGAGACAATTTGGTAGGTCTCGCCATCCCCAAGTCCATTGCAATCTTATATAATTCATGAAACCTATCAATTATCATTTCAATCCTCTTGAGAGGATCTGCTTCCTCTATGAAATACCCCAAAAAATCACTGTGCTTCATCTTTCTTTCTTCCTCAAGCCTTTCCATAATTTCCCATTTTCTCCTCCTCTCATATACCTATTGAGGAGTGAAACAATTTCTGATTACATCTTCTTCTTAATCAATCTAGTAAGTAACCATAGCCTTGGTAAGGATGGCATGTCTTACAAAATTCATGTGACCTTCAAGGTCAAAATCTCTTTCCTTTCCAGACTCTAAAGAGTACCTTGTTTTTATATAATTTTGTAACTCTTCAAGTGTATTAGATCCCACTGATAGTTCCCCACATGTTGTCAAATTGGGTAGAAATGTACCTTTCCTTTGTTTATGCATGACATCCTTTTCCATCCATAGAATCTACCACATGAACTCTAAAAAGGCTAATCGAATGCGGACAAACGTTTGCAGTATATGTGGGGCTTGTGGGCATCCATAAATCTTGATTATTGTGATATCTAGTAGAAAAAACCAATCACCAAAGTTATGACTATGACCTTGCTCAGGTTTCAAATCCAAAGGTCTTAATAGTTGTAGCACAATTGTGTGTAGTCTTGGTGGTTGGTGGCCAAGAACTCTCATAGTTTTGTGCACAAATTCATCATGGAATATCACATAGTTTGAATTCTTACATCTATTGTCCCATATATAACACCATCGTTGCACTAGCAGAAAATTCCCCTGTTGGTCAATCTTACCCAAACACATCCTTTTTCTCCATCTATATTTATTTTGTTATAATATTAGGTGGCACAGCAAAGAATATTTCCTAAATTTTATGGGGGTTGTATTTTCCCTAACTTGTAGAAATCCTTCATGCAATGCTTTCTCAAGGAATATTCAATGTTTGTCTCATGGTTTTGGATCCTCATAGCCATCATCATTAAACTAACTAGCATTCACTCTTGTGCATCTATGCCAAGTACTTGAAAGAGAGCAGAGTAGGTTTTCTTAAAATGGAATTGAAAATTTGTGACAACAAATGGTTCAATAACAAAGGGGAATATAGGAATCACCCTATTGTTCACACCTCTTTTCATGTAAATGGGGATTTCATCACTTCTATAGGTTCTCCTCAATATAGTATATTCTTCTTCACTTCTTTGCAAATAAAATTTAGTCAAGGCTTGTTTGTTTAGGTTAAAACATTCAATGATGGCCGCTTTAGTCAACATAACTAATGGTGAACCATCTAGAAATCTCACAGACCTAGCATTAGGATGATAACTCTATGCCAATACTCTGATGGACTCTACATCTATTAAAAAAATTGGGACAATTAACTTGGACAAACTTAATGCTCATGGATTTGACACTGAAATCTTGTCCTCCCTTTTGTCATAAAAGTACCAGAACAGTTCCCACCCGGAGATAGGGATAAGGGCATATCTATAACCGTGATCCAAATCTTTAAAAACTTTCTTAAATCCACTATCATTTGATTCAGGGAGTATATCCAAGATAGATTGTTTTAAGGACCTATTTTTAACCTTAGATTCTTCCTTTTTAGTTTCAGGTTCTTTCTTCTTGGGCGGCATGATGTACTTTTTAGTTTCAGGTTCTTTATTCTTAGGCAGCATGATGTTTAACTATCTTACTTCTCCTATACTTTTGAAATGTATAATTCCAAACAATCTTGTACTCATAAAACTTAATTCATAGTTTAACTCTCTTACTTCTCCTATACTAGAATGAAATGTAGAATTCAAAACAATCTTGTACTCGTAAAACTTAATTCACAACGAGTTATGTGCACTTACCTGGGTTACAATGGTTGCAGAGCTTAACCTCCTCAAACTCCCAGCTCACCGCATGATAAAGTGCCAAGAGAATGTCAAATTCTTGGTTTAATGGCTTTCGAGCTCAGTCATTTTAACATTAATATCAACCTTACACCAAATATTTTTCTCGTAGTTCGAGTTTGAACATGTAACAATAATTTTACAATATTGTACAGTTGATGTGATTCATGCATTTAATACCACTTTATCACTACCACTTTCTATAACTATCGCAGGATAGAGGTGTTGGAAACAAGCAACACTAAGAGGGGGGTTGAATCAATGTTCTACAAAAATTAACTTTATTATTCTGATCTTTAACCCACTTAAAACATTCAACCAAGAAAAATATGCAAGAACAAAAAGCTAACAACCACAACACCATAACACAAGAATTTTTATGTGGAAACCCTGTTAGGGGAAAAACCACGGTGGATGGCCAATCCACAATATGATTTGAGTATACTCAAAATGAAGTTTACAATATGGCAATGCACTTGCATTTAGGCTCACTTCCTAGAGTTCACTACTCAAAATAGAAAGGAACACTACCTTAAAAAGATTTGGATTAGATCCAAGAGAATGAACTAAGAGAATAGCATCTTTAAATGCTTGATTACAATTTCAATTAGGCTCAGTAGTCAATCTTTGATCCTTCTAATTGATTCTTCACTTTTGCTCTGCTCTACTCTAACTCACACCACAAAATCCTTAATGCACAAGTGAAACTATGCATAAATTTCCCAATCACCCTTTTGATATTCACAACACACATCGACACACCTTCTACATACACAAAATAATATAATTGAACATTTATATATATCCGCGACTAAGAATTTAATCGCAACCAATCAACTCCATTAAAACTTGAAAATATTTACAATTGTCAGCTCAAATCATGAATGATATTTAATATGCACCCACAACGGTCAGTCACAACTTAGCTTGGACCCAAATCAAGATGATTGAACACAAAAACATTTGAGTAAACACTCCTCGAATATCCACAACACTTAAAATCATCCAAGTTAGCCACAAAACACTGATGAACAAAAAGATATCCAACCAGATCTCCAAACTTGCATACAACTTGATAAGAGGCACTAAAATTTTTGGACAATGTGAGACATACATTTATTAACCTCCCATAAGATCCACAACTCAAAATAACAACAGAAAATTTGTATGAGAATCGAAGAACACAAAACTGTTGGATGCTCTGTTATTCTTGACTGTCCTCAATCTATCTACTGGCAGGAGTAAATGATGACGTGTGGATCCAAACACCAAATAGGGTTGCCATCAATGACAACACCAAAGTACATTTGTAGTGTCTCTTGCCAACAATCTCCTCCTTTGGCATTGATGGCAATACTTAGTGAAAAATGACTAAGTGTCAGATCAGTACCAACAAAAATTACTCTACTACTTCAAAACTTCAAAAAGAATCTTCAATCTTAGCTTAGAAATGCAACTCCCCCTAAGACGAATATACATTTTTCATTGTACAACTCTTCCCCTTTGACATCAATGGAAAAATTGGGGAACCAAAAAGATAACAAAATTTCAAACTGTACAAGCATGATCTTGTAACTTACACAAATTGGGTCACTAATTGGCATAGCATCTTTGGCTTCCTTTAATGCACTCACCATTATTTCAATCTTTGGACCAATTAGTCCTCTGAGCTCACATGCTCTTCCTACAATCTTGTCATTTTCATGCTTCAAACTCCTTATTTTGTTAAGTAGAGATATTACTTGACCTTCTTGCTCACCAACATTACCAGCTAATAGATCAAAAGCATCAGAAATGGTAGCCAATTGTTTTTCAAGATCATTCACCTTCTTCTCATTGTCTTTAGTGAATTTGGACAAAATCAAACATGACTTATAGGCCTTTCCACCTTCAGATATAGAATCTCGAATATTCTTCATACAGGTGGCTAATAGATTTTTATCCTTAGCAATCACTTCTTTCAACCAACTAAATCTTTTTCCATCAAACTCCTACACTTTAACCATGGCTGATTTTTCAAGAGACTCGAAATGAGTACTTACAGAATTTATGAACTTCTTCAGTACATTGGAAGAGGAACTGGACGGATCCTTAACATGAGTTGGCATGATTTTCTCCAAAACTCCAGATGTAAGACTTAATAATTCACTGTCCTTAATGTGAGACTTCAGAATCTTCTCATTGGCCTTAGCTTGTGCAATTGATGCAACCTTCATTATCTGAATTGGGGACAAGGTGAATAGATTGATCGGGCCTTCAACCAATTCAAGATCAAATTCTTCCTATTGTTCCACCAGATATTCCTTCACTGCCTTGGCAGTGTCTCTTGCTTCCACTGGGATTTCCTTAACCTGAACCTTTTCTTCTTCTTCAACTTTTGGTTCTACAAAAATTGTTTCTTGATTTCCTTTAGGAGTTTCAACTTCTTCATTTGGTATCTCCTTTTCTTCAGCTAATACAACCTTAGGAACTTCAGTTTCCATAGGTGCTTTTGTGATATCCACATTAGGAGGAATCTGATTATCCTCAGTATCCACATTCACCTCCTCATTTACCAGATCAGATACACATCTTCAACATTGATCTTGTTTCTTGACAGAAATGCTTCCAAGATTTTCTTGGTTTCATCAACAACAACACCAGTTTCACCGATCATAAGTTTGTTCACCCTTATTTTTATTTTGAATTCTTCTTAGCTTTGTCCAGGAGTGAATTCATCTCCTCAATAGACATTTTTGGACACAAGTCTGCAAGAATTCTCTTTCTCATATGCTCTTCTTCGATCCTAGCATTTACTCTTCTCGCCTCCAAAACATCATACAGGCTCTTAGGTAAACCATACATAACTTCAACAAGAACTTTTTTGAAAATATTCAAATGTTTTATTGTTTCCTCTTCAAGAATTCTTTGACCTGATTCATCAAACATTTCATACCATTTGCAGAGGGGCTCAAGATTTCCATCCTTGACAACAACATTCTCAACTTCTTCAACTATCATACCTAGTATGTCAATTTTTTCCTTCTTTTTTTCCTTTTCTTCCTCACCAGAAGATTTCATCTTCATTTCTTTCACAACTTCATCTAACTCAGTCTCCTCACTTTTTGAGATGGCTTCATAGGTTCTTGAGCTCTTGTTCTTCTTCCTCTTACCAGAACCCTTGTCTTGGGTTTGCACAGGAACGAGCTTGGCTACAGGAGTGGATGGGGAACTCCTTGTTGATCTAGTATAGGCAGAGGATCCTTCCGGAGTAGCAAATTCAGTTCTTGCTGACTCTTTTCCTACTTTAGCTTCATCTCTCTTTCTTCAAGCTTCTTTCAATTTTTCTACAAGTATGCCCATGTTTTCACCAAACACTCCCACTTCCTTTCTTACTCTTCTAACTATCTTTGGCTTATGTAATTGATCATGGACTTGCATGCTCTTTTCTGCATAAGATCCAAATATTTCTTCTGTCGGATCCAGAGGCGTGCTCAACAAATGTTCAGCATACATCTTCAAGATGTTCTCCTCTACTTCATATCCCATAGGCATAATCCATATTGTCCTGGGATCAGTAGCTTCCATATGGCATTAATCAATATCTACCATGAAACAAATTGTATCTTTGTACTTCTCTACAATTGAGGTGGAAATTCTTTCTCTGGCATGCATCATATTTTGGAAATTTTTGAAGTATCCCCAGAGGGCAGTATTTCTAGTCTAACGATCACCGCATCCAAACAGTATATCTCTTATTTGCACAACTACATGCTGATTACTTGCCAATGAACTTTTCCAACACCCAGAACCTCACTCATGAAATAAAAGAACAAACACAGTAGCAGATTACCATATTTAAAAAATTTATTTTTGTCTTTCTTACTCTTACCTAGATTCTCCATCAGCTGACTTCTAAGCAGCTCGCACAAGTCATAATCTTCATTTTCTTTTACTATCTGATAGGCTACATAAATGGTTGTACCAGATACTGAATTATCCTGATTGGAGTGGTAGACCTTGTAGCCAATGACCATTGATGCAAATATCACATCCACTTCAGCAATGTCTTCAATTGTCAATGCCCTTCTATCAAATTGTGCACCTGTTGCATCAGTAACCTTCTGCTTCTTTACAGATTTCAAAATTGGCAGTCCACCGATGGAATTTAGACCTATGATAGCGCTTATAGCCTCTTTTGTAATCTTGAAAGGTCTATTCAACCACATGAATTTGGGATGAACTCAGCTCAAAATATATCGCACCCATTCACTTTCCTCAAATATGGGAAATTTCACAAACTAAGTAAACTTCTTCACTTCTAGGGTTTTGTATTCCAGCTTAACAGTGAAGTCTTCTCCAATTATATGGTTGGAATACAAATTCATCATTTGTGAGCTTCCTAATTCTTCAATATTGGCATGTATGTAAGCCCTAATGTCTTCAGTGTGCAAGACTTTGTACGATACAGACAAAAACGCACCTAGGGGCTCAGTCTCAATAGACTTATAAGGATGCCACTTGAACTTTGGATAGGGTCTATCCTTGACTTCAACTACCAATGAAGTGGCCATTTTTACAAATCCACAAATTCACTGGTTTTTCCAATAAATACCTTTTCGTCGAATCAGAGTTTTGATTGTTGAATCTTCTTCACTTGAATCTCGCCACAACTCAGCAAAGTTTGCTCCAGGGCTCTCCAAACCTCTTTCCTCCAAAATGAAAAGTGACAAATGAAGGATAACAATGAATTTTTATCATTCGTACAACTAACCCTTTTTGTCACAATAAATGATTTTACCCTAATTCATCTGGTTACCCTATTTTCATGAACTTAGACAAATAATTTTTCTATGGATCTCCAATACTGTATGATACTATCTCCAATTGGTTGAGAAACATTTGAAAGGAATCCATGCACTTACTGGACTTATCCACATTCCAGTGTCAATTACCAGCAGGGGGTTAAGAGATTTTCTTGACAACTCCCCCTAAGCCAAAGGCCTAAAACTAATTCCCGGAGGAATTACCAGAAGCAAATTCTGGTGCAGGCACATTTTCTTCAGTAGAGGGATCCTTCTTCACCCATTTCTTCTGTATTTTCCTCCTGATTACAATTTTAGTGACTTTTCCTTTTCCCTTAACATCCTGATGTATGTTTTGTTTTACCGGACCTCTTCTATTCCAATAGAATCTAGCAGTGTAGCCAAATTTGTTGTAGTTGTAACACACAACATTTCTTTGTCTAGACCTACCGTTCCACTAATTTTTCCTTGATTTGCATTGGTTAGCAATATGCCCAAGTCTATTGCATGCATAACATCTAACATCTCTATGAAATTTGTTCATCACAATTCTGCATTCACTTGACTTATGACCAAACTTATTACAATTAAAGGACTGACCTAAGAATGATGGTCCACTTGGATTCATCCTGCTTCTACACTAAGAAGCCATATGACCAAATTTATTGCAAGAAAAATAGTAACCATTGAATCTTTTAGCATTTGGTTGTCTTATTAGATTCCTTCTAGCTCCATTCATCTTATTTCCTTGCTTGAATCTCCCTTGTTCATATTTCCTTTGTCTAGATCTGGAACTTTCTCCTTCTTCATAGCCAAGACCTCGCTTGTCACCATCATTCCTCTAACCTTTAATCAGTTCATCAAGCTTGGCTAAGCTTGCTTTGAATTTCTCCTTGTACTCATTTGCAATAGTAAGTTCATTTCTGAGATCATCAAGCTATTTTTCAAGCACTTCCTCATTGTTTTTAGATTGTTCCAATTCATTGTCCAATCGACTGCATTCTTCAAATTTTTCTCTCAAGGATTGAGCAAGCTATTCTTCATTCTTATTTCTATCTTCAATTCCTTGGTCATTTTCATCATGATAGATTCCATCTCATGCTTCAAGGAAACATTCTCTAGAAAAAAATTTCACATTCTTTTGTTTTCTCCTTCAAGGCATAACTCAATTGTTCATCTTCCATGCTTCTATTCTTCTGCTTAAGCTGATCACACAATTCCTTTCTTTTATCCCTTGATTCATTCATTTTGTCTTTTAATGACTGAATAAATTTCTTTGCATTCTCAAGATTTTCTTGCAATTCCTAGTTCTCAAATTTTGACTGGTCATGATCATCAAGGGCCACCAAAAGTTGTTCTTAAAGACTGCTTGTATCCATTGAAAACACCTTCCAAGATCTCCCCAAGTTGTTAGAATTCTTTCGAGGAACTAGCTCTAATACCAATTGTTGGAAACAAGCAACACTAAGAGGGGGGGTGAATCAATGTTCTCAAAAATTAACTTTATTATTCTGATCTTTAACCCACTTAAAACATTCAACCAAGAAAAATATGCAAGAACAGAAAGCTAACAACCACAACACCATAACACAAGGATTTTTAATTGGAAACCCTATTAGGGGAAAAATCATGGTGGATGGCCAATCCACAATATGATCTGAGTATACTCAAAAAGAAGTTTACAATATGGGAATGCACTTGCATTCAGGCTCACTGCCTAGAGCTCACTGCCTAGAGCTCACTACTCAAAATAGAAAGGCACATAGCCTTACAAAGATTTGGATTAGATCCAAGAGAATGAACTGAGAGAATAACATCTAAAAATTCTTGATTACAGTTCTAGTTAGGCTCAGTAGTCAATCTTTTGTCCTTCTAACTGATTATGCACTTCTGCTCTACTCTGCTCTAACTTGCACCACAAAATCTTTAATGCACAAGTGAAACTGTGCATAAATTGCTCAATCACCCTTCTGATATTCGCAGCACACATCAACACACCTTCTACATACACAAAATGATATAATTAAACATTTATATATATCCGCGACTAAGAATTTAATCACAACCAATCGGCTCCAATAAAACTTGAGAATATTTACAACTATTGGCTCAAATCATGAATGATATTTAATGTGCACCCACAACGGTCGGTCACAACTTAGCTCGGACCCAAATCAAGATGATTGAACACAAAAACATTTGAGTAAACACTCGAATATCCACAACACTTAAAATCATCTGGGTCAGCCACAAAACATTAATGAACAAAAAGATATCCAACTGAATCTCCAAACTTGCATACAACTTGATATGAGGCACTTAAATTTTTGGACAACATGAGACATACATTGATTAACCTCCCATAAGATCCACAACTCAAAATAACAACAAAAGATTTGTATGAGAATCAAAGAACACAAAACTATCGGATGCTCTGTTCTTCCTGACTGTCCTCAATCTGTCTGTCGGTAGGAGTAAATGATGATGTGCAAATCCAATCACCGACTAGGGTTTCCATCAATGACAACACCAACATATATTTATAGTGTCTCTTTCTAACAAGATGGGTATAAACCACTATACCACATGCTTCTTTGTGTTTCACCATGGGGTAATAGGATCCTTACCTCTATACCGCAAGCTTGACTTGTTTAACCCACGGTATCGTGGTTTACATTAATGGTCACATATGGCTTACCGACATACCACATGCTTCATCACATCCTTCTGCGATATAGTGGTCCATACCGCCCTATCACATTCCTTTATGATCTTCCTTGCGGGATGGCGGGTTTCCTCGCTATACTGCACCCTTCATTTTTCCTTCTTGTGGTATGGTGGTTTATGATGTATTTAAATTCTCTCATACCGCCCAATCACATCCTCATCATAATACTTTTGCGATATGGCAGTAAATATCTTCATGTTGTCTATTACACACCACCAGCTTGCCAAAGGTTTAGATTACTATTGACGGTCGATTGCGGTAACAGACTGTTAAGGGATTTGGAATGTTTTTAGCTAGACATGTTTTTTCTTAAGTATATATGATGAATTTTTGGCTTTGTATAGGTCTTTTAGTGTCATTCAAACCTAAAAAATTTATGTGTTTGTTTACAATGGGGAGGCTCAGTCAAAAATAGAAAGGAATATAAGGGTCAAGGCTTGGGTCATGGAGCTCTAGGTTAATTATGATGATAGAACTAGGAAAAATTTTAAGGTTCTAACGCACCTCATGATGAACTAGACTATGTTTTTCCTTCATCCTACTTGTGTTATGTTTTTATGAGTTCTTCTCTTGTGAATATATCCCTAAGGAAAATTTGTCTGATACCTGTAATTGTAAACATCTTCTTGGTTTGACTGCAAAATTTTTTTAGTTTGTAAACTGAATTCTATTTTAAGTTTCCATTTGCAGTTATCAACGGATTGGAAAGTCAACAGTTATCAGCTTATAAACCCAATAAAGTTTTATTGATTCAAGTTGTTGATTTATACATTATTATTTATTTGGACTTCAGGAAATGAAGACAAGGACTGTAAGGTGCAAATTAGATGATAGTGATCATAATGCTGAAATTCTAGTGATAGAATATGAGCAGGCATGTAGTGAAAAAGTGGCCAAGAATAATGAATATTTATTAAGTCTTGGTTTGACAAGGAAAGTTGTAAATCCACTAAGTAGTATATTATTTGTTTAATAATAGTGTTTAATGAAATTTTATAGGCAAGAGCTTTATGTATATAAGACATAATATGATTTATTTTTTTATAGGCAACAAAAAGAGTGCAAAGAAAATGTGGAGAGAAAACAAAAGGAAAGAAAAGATACAGTGCCGCCATCTCATAGAAGTCAACACTTTTGTGATTCAACAAATGCAGTTGGTAAAAATAATAGTTGTGATGATGTGCAGCCTAGTATAGCACATGGTGATGTGCAGCCTAATATAGCACATGGTGATGTGCAGCCTGATATAGCACATGGTGATGTGCAACCTAATATAGTGCATGGTGATGTGCAACCTGATATAGCACATGGTAATGTGCAACGTTGTGATGAACTCTTAAAACTAATTTTAAGAGAGATTATTGAAAAAAAATAGGGAAAAGGAACAACAGGTCTGCAGATGATTTTTCCAACATTATTAAAGGATGTGTTTAATGATGTGAAATCTATGAAGACCGGTAATGATCTATCTACTCATGCCATACCTGATGTGGCCAAGGAGCATGAAGTTCAAGTTAATGAAAGTCATGAAGAGAGACTGCTTGCATCTATTGTGCGTCAGAGTGCACCTATTGCATCTAGAACTTTTGATGGAACTAGTGGATCAGCCAGAAATACCGGTAGTGGTAATTTAATAGAAGATGTGGATGCTTTTGTCAAAAGACAAAGATTGAGTCAAGATTTGTACAAATCTACAAAGAGGAATGCAAAAGAAAGAAAATTAGAAGGAAAGAATCCATTCTTGCTTGAGGTATCAAGAGATGGTGAGCCCATTTGGCCAAATGCTACAAAGTGGGCCACCAAGTTGGGTGTAAGATGTAGGGCCTATTTAGATATTTGCAAATCAGGTTTTACAGTGCAAGATCAATGAGCTATGGAAAACATTATACAAAAAATGGAAAATGATTTTGAGACTACTGGTGGACAAATCTCTAGAAAATATTACAAGCAAAGAATGAGAATTTTGATGAACAATTATAGATATAGTTGCAAAAAAACAATCATGGGGGGAAAAGAGAGGTTTGTCCAATCTTTCTCCCAAAGAGTGGGAGGCATTGAGAGAAAGTATGCATTCTGAAGAATATTTGGCAAAGAGTAACAGAGGCAAGAGAGCAAGAGATAATGTGAGGGTTGGATATAAATTTGGCCGAGGCAAGTTGCACGCCAAAATGGACAAATTTGCAATAAGTATATGGCTTTTTGGTTCAATTTAAATTGAGTTATTTATTTTGATTTTTTATTGAACCGACTATATGTTGAAATTGACATTGTATTTTAGGTGGAAAACAGTAATAGAGAAGTAGGTGCATAAGATATTGTCAATTATATGGTAGCACTAGATGCTAGTAAATCTAAGAGTAGGATGAAGTGGAAATCTAGTTCATCAAGAGAGATTTCGCAACCATATGTTCAATGCCCAGTAGGAGCCTTCATAGATCATGACAACTCAAATGAAATAGGGTACCAAAAGGTAATGAGTTGCATATTCAGTCTCACTTAGCAAGTTACGCAGCTGGTTAAATTCATTAACCCTATAGTTTTTGCATGGAATGAGCATAAATCCATGGATTCATATGAGGTAAGAGGCTATATTGATCTCATTTCTTCTTGTTTGGAAGTTCTATATACAAATTCCTCTTAATATGTAGATTATTGAAATCTGGGCGTAGGAGAATCCAACCTAGTTTATTTATTGTTGGAGTGATCCAGAAAATTTTCTTTTGGAAAAAATTATAGCTTGCATTCTTTACTTGACTATTGAATGCTTTGTATATTTTTTTGCACGATGGTTAAACCACATGTAGATAAATTTTATCAAAGCAATAGGAAAACAAAAACGCCTTCATGGTGTCAACAGAGTTGTTGATATTGATAGTGATGAAGTGGAAAAGAATGCGCAGCACAGTTGTCTTAGTTGTCCTGAAGTTGAGGTAATTAATATAATAGTTGTTAGTTATCTATCCCAATGTTTTGTCATTTTTCATGCTTAAAATGTTCTTTTGGAAAAAAAAATTATAGCTTTTGCATTCTTTAAGTTGTAAATTAATCTGTCCCAATGTTTTTTCATTCTTCTTTTGGACAAAAATTTAT
This sequence comes from Sequoia sempervirens, assembly GCA_007258455.2. NCBI lineage: Eukaryota > Viridiplantae > Streptophyta > Pinopsida > Cupressales > Cupressaceae > Sequoia > Sequoia sempervirens. The sequence goes on along the minus strand of VDFB02105785.1, from coordinate 308,749,542 downwards.
AGCTTTTGCATTCTTTAAGTTGTAAGTTAATTTGTCCCAATGTTTTTTCATTCTTCTTTTGGAAAAAAAATTATAGCTTTCGCATTCTTTAAGTTGTAAGTTAATTTATTCAATGCTTTGTCATTCTTCATACTTAAAATGTTCTTTTGGTAAAAAATTATAGCTTTTGCATTCTTTAAGTTGTAAATTAATTTGTCCCAATGTTTTTTCATTCTTCTTTTGGACAAAAATTTATAGCTTTTGCATTCTTTAAGTTGTAAGTTAATTTGTCCCAATGTTTTGTCATTCTTCTTTTGGAAAACTTTTTATAGCTTTTGCATTCTTTAAGTTGTAAGTTAATTTATCCAATGTTTTGTCATTCTTCATGCTTAAAATGTTCTTTTGGAAAAAAAATTATAGCTTTGCATTCTTTACTTGACTTATATTATTTTTTGCATGATGATTAAACCACATGATGTAGAGCAATTATATGAAAGAAGGACAAAAAGAAAAAGGCCCTGTCAATAGAACTCTCTGCAAAGTTGCACAACTTCATGTCTGGAATGACGTTGATAGTGGTTATGATGATGAACTCAACGGGCATGCACATGATATTCATAGTGGTAGTCGTGATGAACTCGAGGTGAGTGTTATGAAACCACATGCAAGTAAGTACTATTCAAGTAAGTAATGGTTGTTTTATTATGTAAATAAGGGTAATCATTACCTATTTGATAGAAGTTGGTTAGAATAGTAGTGAAGTGTAATTAGATAGTATACATAGATTATGGAAATAAGGGAGAACATATAACTTACATATGGAAGCTTAGAGCTTAGTTGTAATAGAGTGTTTTATAAAAGCACATACAAAAATTGATTTGTTCCAAGACATAAGAAATTAAATACAACTGTCAAAAACAATATAATGTGTGTTTAATATCTCAATATAATGTGTATTTTTTTGTTTTTGCAGACATTTATTGATAAACTCCAAGAAGGGGATAAAGTTGAGGTGTTGAATCCGTTTGATGGTGTTGTTGTGGGCATTGGGTGGATTCACTCACTATCTATTGTACATGGAGTCAAATTGAAAGGAATGGGAGATGCAAATGTAAGTATTTTATAGGTCACAAGTAACATACCCCTTCCTTATCTAGAAAAAATAGATGGATTTGTCCATTTGAAAGAGAAAGAAGGGACCTTCACACGGTGGCCACTAAAATATTTGAAAAAAATGACAGAGTGTTAGTCGTAAGTGCAGAAGAGAAAAAGAAGGGTTAGCAGTAGTAGAGTGTGGAGAGTGAAGTTGCAAATAGAGAATGTACTGATCCTAAATAAGTTGAACCCAAATAAAAAATAGAGAATCTAATTTGGGTGTACATTATGTGAGTAGAACAGAGAATGTTTTATCTTACTGTACCTATAATGTAAAACCCCTTGATTATGTTTCTCTCTTTTTGTTTGGGTTCTGCTCATTCAAATTGGTCCATTATAGAAGAGGGGATATGTTGATGTGTAAGCAGTAGACGCAGAGAATAGGGGTGAAGAAAAAGAAGTAAATATAGAGCAGATAAAGAGGTGCAGAGAAGAGGAAAATTTGTAGAGAGTGCAACATACATGTATGCAGTTACAAATAAGTTGCAACATAGAACTCTCATCAAAATTGTAATATCTTGCATAAGCAAAAGAAAGGCATTGTAACTCAGTTTTCTCAGTCATAGCACTGAGAAACACCCTTTGTAACAATACATTTTTCAAACCAAAGAAACATTTTTGTCTTGTATCTGCTATAAGAACATGTTTTCTCAATAAAATTTTAATATTTGTCCCTCTTAATAATCGTTTCATTATGTGAAAATGAATTATTGATTATGTTTTTATATGTTTAAACCTCAATTAAAGCATTGTCGCATTTCTAGCACTTATAGGTAGAAATCAGTGAACAAAAATAATTAAATAAACTACCAATTAACTAAATATACTACCAACTGAGAGAAATCGGTGAATAAATATGACTAAATATAATGATTATGCAATTAATAAACAAAGTATCAATATACCTACCAGTTGACAAAAATCAGTGACCAAAAATAATTAAATAAACTACCAAATTGATCAAAATGATGATTAAAATTAAAGACCAAATACTCTACCAATGGATTGAAATCAATAAATAAAAATGACTAAATAAGTGACCAGTTAACATAAATCAATGACTAAATTAATGACTAAATATACCAGTGAATAAAAAATGACTAAGTAAGTGACCATTTAAAACAATCAATGACTAAGTTAACTACTAAACACACTGCCATACCAATCAAATTAACAACTACATCAATGACCAAATTGATCAATCAGACGACTAAATCAAAGACCAAGTCGATCAATTAGACGACTAAATCAATGACCAAATCAATCAATCGGGTGACTAAACTAATGACCAAATCGATCAACCAAATCACTAAAAATGGTTTAGTCATCAATTCGGTTGCATTATAAATGACTGGCAATAAACTACTACTGGTTACGCGACCATGTTCAGTCATTTATAAGCACTTTTTAGTAGTTTTTTTAGTCATTTATTATTGTTTTTATACTAGTGAATGCTTTGTCACATTTCTCATCCCATTTGTATGTTATTCCCTTATGAAGAAGGTGAGAAAAGGGATGAATCTTATCCACCAACTGTGCTATAAATCTCCTAATAGACTGCAATCTCCCTTGAAGACCTCGCATTTTCTTTAGTGTTTGTGGTGGTTCCATATCCAAAATTGCTTTAACCTTAGTTGGATAGAATCTCAATTCCTCCCAGTGACACAATGTATCCTAGAATTTTTCCTGATGTTACGCCAAAGACACTTTTTTGGATTTAACCACACCTTGTACTCTTTGAGTCTGTCAAAGATCGGTACCAATACCTCTAGATGTTCCTTTCTTTTTCTTGACTTGGCTAAAATTTCATCCACATAGTTTGTCTAGTCTTGTGGATCATTTCATGTAAGATCAATGTCATTGCTCTCTGATAAGTAGCTCTAGAATTCTTCAAACCAAATGGCATCGCATTCCAGCAATAGGTTCCCCACAGACATGTAAACGTTGTTTTGTGTTGATCTTCCTTGGCAATCATGATCTAGTTGTATCCCAAGAACCCATCCATGAGTGACATCATCTCATGTCCACCAGTCAAATCTACAATGATGTCAATGTTCGAAAGAGGAAAGTAATCCTTGGTACATGCTTTGTTTAAATCTCTAAAGTCTGTACATATCTGGATGCCCCCAATGGGTTTTGAGAATGGTACCAAGTTTGAAACCCACTCAAGATAATATATTAGTCTGATAAATCCCACATCAAGAAGCTTCTACAATTCTAGTTTGACCAACAACTCTATCTACGGATGCATCTTTCTCAACTTCTGCCTTACTGGTTTGGCATGAGGATAAACCAACAAGATGATGGACAACTACTTTAGGATCAAGGCCTGGAATATTTGCATAAGACCATGCAAATTTTATCTTTCGCTCTCTCAAGAATGCTACTAAGTTCTTTTTCTCTTCATCTAGGACTGATTCTGCATAAAAAGTGATCTGAGGTGCCTCATCTATCCCTACATTAACTAGATTGGACTTCTCAGCAGGCACTACTAACTTTTCTTGATGTGTCACAATAAGGAGAAAATTGAATCCCTCATCCTTCGATGCCTTAGAGAGGTTTACACTATCATATGTGTCCTTTATTTTTACTATTTCATGATTGGAAAGTGCCATGGTGTGGTTTTCACTTAAGGATCGAGGCATGATTCTCATATTTTCCATTTTGCAATTGAGGGACTCAATCATTTCCCCATAGTAAGCTTGTGTGTCCATTGTAATGTCAAAACCTTCTTTGTGATATCCATATGGTATGTTATCATGAAGTCCCATGAACTCGTAGATAGCTTCATCATTTTTGAATGAATCCAAAATAGGCAGTCCTCGTTGGTCCCAGTTTATAAGTTGAGGGTAGACTAGTTTTAGTTTAGTGATTTGGCACAAATGGTCACTTTTCTTTTGGTACAACCAAGACCAAGATTCTTTGGTTGTTTCTCAGGAGCAAGGGGTTCTAGCAAACGATTATTGTTTTGGCCAAGCTTATCATTCTTGTTGTATCCCAACCCATTATCAGTGACAATCCTTTGGTGTCATCCTCCATTGGAAGAATGGGATTGGATTTTTTATCTTTTGATATAACAATTCTGATACATTCTCCTCATCAATGATTTCCTTGTTCAAATCTCCCTAGTTTGTGAAAGTGGTAGATGCTATCTTGATTGTCTTAGATACCTTATCAATAGGTTGAGGCTTACCATGAGATCTAGGAGAAAGTAGAAACTCTCCATTTAAAAATGAATCCTTCCTCAAGTTATATTCTCCACACCCATTTTCTTTGATCACTACTTTGATATCAGGAATATTCTTCTTGATGGGTTTTTTTGATTCAGAGGTGGAAGCTAGGGAAGATGGGTCAATGAATGAGGAGGGTGTTGGCACTTCATCATTCTTGGGCACTTGTGGGATCCCATAATAATTTTCTTCTAGGTTTATGCAATAATAGAATGGTTTGGGATCACCATGGATTGTGATTTCTCTATCTTCATAGGGAAACTTAATGCATTGATGGTATGTAGAAGCTACGGCTTGCATGGCATGGATCAAGGTCAAGGTCAAGCACTTGGAAAGTAGTTTCTGCAATTGCGGGTCCTACTTGGATGGGAATTTTGATTGAGCGTTCAAAAATTGGTTCTTGATCATCATATGCCCTTATAATCACACCTTTTTCCTTTTCAATGACATCTTTGGAATAGCCCAAGTTCTTGATCAATTGAAGGGTAAAAATATTAAGACCAACACCTCCATCCACTAATACTCTTTTGAATTTTTTTTTTGTGAATGAAGACTTCAAGATGTAATGCACGATTATGTGATGGTTGTGTGGGAAGGTCTTGCTCAAAAAAGGCAAAAAGATGGGGGGTAGGGATGTGTTCGACCATAGCTTGGAATTGTTTGGTATCAAGGTTATCAGCTACGGATGACAACGATAAAGCCTTCTCTAAGATATCCCTATGTGTAGGAGATATTTTCAGTAACTCCAAGATGGATATTTGAGTGAGGATCTTCTTCAATTGATCCAAGAGACTACAATCACTAGGGTTTGACTTTGGACATGAGGTTGGTGCCCTATGTTGGGATGGTGCTCCTTGGCTGGTGACTTTTCCTCTACGTGTGGTGACTCCACACTTTGCACTAGGCCCTTTGATAGTGATGACAAATATAAAATGATCACAAGATGCTACCACATTGTTATAAACATGACCTACACTGTGGTAATCTTTCCCTTTTCCATTATCATTTCCCTTGCTATGGTCCGGAATCGAGTTCTTATATATTTTAAGGTCTTGATTTCTTGATTGTTGATCCATAGTTACGTCTCCATTGTCAATGAGATCTTGAATGATATTTTTCAATTTCATGCAACTTGATGTCTTGTGTCCCTTGATTTTATGAAAATCACAAAGATCCTTCTCATTATACCATGGTGGTTTGACTTGAGGTTCTTGGTAGTTTTGATAATTAGGGAGTGTGATGAGATTGGATTGTACTAATTTTTGCATGACCATTTCAATGGGCTCCCCAAAACGTATGTGTTCTTGTGTCATTGAGGGTAATTATTTTGAGGAGGTGGTCCTCTTTGAGTTTTTGTAGTGTTGATTGATTGTTGATTGTTTTGCAGTTGTGTTTTTGGTTGTTGCATGTTCTGTTGTGGATTCATTTGTTGGGTTTTTTTTTTGTTTTGGAGCACTTAGGACCACTTTCGCATCGATGAAACCATCATTAGTAATGTTATTTTCCTTGGCCTAGATGTAGGGCTTGTCATTGGAACTAGTTGATGGGAAGTTGTCCTTGTATGCCTGTGTAGCTCCTTATGTGATAAGGGCTCTTTCACAAAAACAAATTCAAAAGAGTATAGTTCCTCCAAACTTATGTCCATGTCAAGGTTATAGGATAAGTGATCCACAAACTAATCTATTATTTCTTTCCAAAAGGTAAGTGTGAGAACCATTCTATTGCTTGGCCTCCCAAACTGTGTGGGAAAAGACACATCAAATAGGAATCATTGTATGCTACTTCCATACATGCCACGTAAAATTCCTTGATATGATCTTTTGGATTTCCATGCCCTTTAGATATGTCAAATTTGGGGATTTCAAATCCAGGTGGGAATGGTATCATTACAATGTTTTGATCAAAAGGATATGGACACAAGTCTCGTTGTGCATACGATTTCTTTGTTTTTCCTGCTTGGATATCTTGAATTTGTTGTATAAGCATTATGATTTGTGAGGAAAGATCGTCTTGAGGATTGTTTGGTGATGGAGCATACATGTTATATTGTGGAATGGTAGATGAATTATATGTGGGATTTTGATAAGGGGGTGTGTTTGTATTGAATGTGTTATATGGTGTGTATGGGGGGATGTTTTGGTATTGTGAATTAAATGGTGATGGTGGTGGTGGTGTGTTGTATGCTCCTTGTGAATTTTGATTCAAGAGATTTTGTTGTGAATTTGCAAATGGTTATTGTCGGTTCTAATACAAGCCTTGTTGTTGTTGTTGTGCATATTGTTGGGCTTGTAATTGAGCTTGTTGTTGCACTTGTAATCGAGCCTGTTGTTATTGTGTTAGCAATTGAGCTTGTACTTGTGCTTGTTGCGCTTGTAATTGAGCATGTTGTTATTGTGTTAGCAATTGAGCTTGTGCTTGTTGCACTTTTAATTGAGCTTGTTGTTGTTGATACACAATAGATTTTTGATAAGCCAAAGAATTTTATCCTTGAGGTGATGGAATGGTGTTTTGATTTGGGAAAAATTGACTTGTTTAAATGTATTGGCTTGAGATGTTTTGATTTTGTGGTGGATTTTAGGGAATCATGTTATGAGTGGCTTGTGATGGAGGATTGAATTGATTTTGGGGTGGTTGATGTGTGATCAAATTTGATTGTTGGGGAATTGATTTTGATTAGACACATGTTGAGTTTGTGAAATTTGTCCTTGATTTTGTTGTGCTATCAATCCTTGCAAAATTTGGGATTGTGATGGAATAATGTAACTTTGAGGACCCATTTGATTTTTCATTGTTTGAGGAATTCCTTGATGTTGAATCAAGGTTGGGATGTTTGATATGATGCCACTTGGTGTTGTGATGTTAGTGGCAAACCTTGATTTTGGACTAATTCATTTGAAGGATTACCTTGATTGACTTGATTTGTTACTAATTGACTTGATTTGTTTCCTTGATTGATTTGAGGGGCTTGTTGTGGAACCATTTAATTAGGATCAATTGGATGGTTTTGTGATTATTTACCTTGCACTATTGTGTTCACTTGTCCTTGTAAATTCACCCAGGTTGTTTGACTCACTTGACTTTGTTGAATATTAGGAACATTTTAGGTGTTTGTTGTGATTGAAGAATATGGTTGGGCACAAAATGTTGGTGCCATGTTTGTGTTGTGGATATGTAATGTAATTGGCATGTTTGGATGCTGAGGATGTTGTGGAATGGAGATGTTTTGGGGAATTCTTGTGTTTTGAGTACCCAAATTTGTGTTGTTCCCTAAGTTTTAAGTGAGACCAAGTTAGGTTCCTTGTTGAGTTGTAAGGCTAGATGAAACCACCCTAGAATTTAAAGGTTGAGTTGGTACATGCGATGAAGATGGTTGAGTGATAGATTGAACCACATTTTGGACCAAGGATTGTGTGCTAAATGTTCAAGGAATAGATGTAACATTTCCCAAAGGTTTCCCCCTAAGTGTCTTCACATCAAATGTGGAAGGGAGTTTAGCTCCTTTTACCAAGGCCAACATGTATTGAGTTTGGTTTAACTTCATCATGGTATTGATAAGGTGGTGAACCTTTGGATATTGTTCCATTTCAAGTAGTTCCTCTTTGGTGAGTTCTTTGGGATTATTGGTGACATCCTCTACTTTGTACCCCATTTCTAGTGAAGTTTGAGGTGCATTTTGTGGTGGAGGTGGTGGATTTTGCAATGGAGTTGTAAAACCTCTAGGATCAAATTCTTGCATTGCAAGGTTTTGTTGTTTTGGATCACTCATGGTAGATGAATTTTGGTTTTGCTTCATGTCTCTCTTGCTTTTTGACCTTGTTGTTACCATAAAACTTGGATTAACTTTTGGAGTAATATGATTTTTTATTGTTGAAACTCTTGAGTTGACTCAATTTTTTGTAAAAGTGAGCCACTAAGGTTTTTAGGACCAATGATGTGAATGATAAAGGATGAGTGATGTGGATGATAAAGAACTTAATTTTGGACAAAAATAGACTTAGGTTTTCATGAATTTTTTGATAAAGATGCTAATGAACTTTTGAATCCTAAAAGTAGACTTGTGACTTAAGGATAAACTTGTTCAAAAGGATGTTTTATAATATAATTAAATGTATGAAAAATGACCCATTTCCAACCATATAGCTAAACTAGGTGATAGTTTATGAAAACCTGAGTCTAGGAGGTTGTTGTGTCCAAAATTTAAAGTTGTATATGAGATGTGGTGTCAAATTTTTTGGTTTGAATGTGATTATTGATCCTAATGTTTGAACCTAAGAGTTACTTTGTTTACAAGATCAAGGTGTTGAAAGACATGCTTTTCCCTTGGAGTGTTTAAACCTAAGAGACCAATGTTTGTTTGATGGTAGAACTTTGGTATAATGTTTGGAGTTGTAATATACCTAAATTTGTTTTGATAAAAGAAAATTAAGTATGCATTTCCTTGTTTTCTCTTTGTTGTTTGTAAGTCAATATTTTTTGAAAATAGGACCAAGGTGTACCTGCTTTGTGGGTTCAATTGATTAAACTTTGATTTAATGAGATTGCTTTTACCACATCAAATGTCTTGATTAAATTTTAAATTAAGAATTTCTATAACAAAGAAAAATGCTTTCCACAAAAGATTGACATTGTGGAAATCAAAGAGCTAAGCCATAGCTCCCTAGGTTAACTTTGATATAAGTGAGTAGAGATATGGTCAAATATATTGGGAAACCACTAATATATTGCTTTGATAAAAAAAGATATATTTAGGGGTATGCAGCAATATATTGTCCTTCAAGTGCACTCACATATAATCAAAGGGTTTGAGTTTTGCGGATGTGATTGGTGACAACTGATTCACCCACCCCCCCTCTCAATTGTCTTGTGCATTTCAACATAAGCAATGTGTTTAACTGACTCAATGGGTGAGGGGGATATTTCACAAGTCTTCTTCCATAAGACTTACTAGTTTAGCTCAACAAAATCAATCAATAATAATCTAGAGGAATAAAGGTACATCTCTTTTTAGTAGGCTTACCTCACCCTCGAAGGAATGATGTTAAATCTGAATTTATAAAGGGTTCAAATAGGATATATAAAGGAAATGTACCATCTTGATACTCCTAGCTTTGTACAAGAGAATGAACTCTTAAGATTTATGCCTCAACTATAAAATGGACATGGTAAGTAACTTCTAGGAACGGTTATATTCCCATCCACTACTTAAAGAAATTTTTCGAAAAACTTGGTTGGCCTCTAGATACAAAGGTTTTTAGTGACACCGTGAACACCAGCGGTATGCATCAAATACATGAGCCACTTAAGTATTTATCCTAGCCTATGCAACCCATTATGTTCACATGAGGACAATGGAATGTTATGGAATTCACGTCCCAGATTCGCACTACTTGCTTTCACTTTCGTACGCTTTATATAGCCTATCGGTAAATGTGCTTTTAAGGTTGCCTATGAGTTCTCCATTGTGGGACATGTCTCATAAGCAGGACCATATCTAATAAAAGAAAAGGAATGTTATTTATTTTCACCTAAGATCACATAAAGTGCAACGCGAGAGGATACGTAGAAATCCTTTGGGTGGCAAAAAAATTGTAAACTTAGAGTGTTTCTCTTTACCCAAGATCTCACAAAGTGCAAGGGGAGAGGATACACACTAAAAGTTTACACAATCATGCCAAGAAAAGATGATAATGTTTTATTTTAGTGCACCAAAAGTAAATATTATGTTCATTTTAAGTACCAAAACTGAGTGTGAGTTTATGTTGTTCAATTTTAAACCAAATTGAAGTGTGAGGATGTTTGGTTCAATTTTAAGCCAACTTTGAAATACTCATAGCATTGTAAGTTATTAAGCCCAAATTGAAAGTTGTTTACTCTAAATCATAAAGTAAACAAAAAGTTAATTTATCCCTCCATGAGTGTTTAAGAACACTTTTAGAAGAAAAGATTAAATGATGCCATGACAAGTGTTAATGAACACTTTGCTCCTTCACTTCAAGATTTCATGCTCCAGTTCAAATTTGCAAAAATAGTTAGCCTTACACAAACAAACCAAAAGTCAATAAGTGATCAAATAATATATCAAATTGAAAATTTAAAGTAGACATGAAGATTTAATTCTTTGTTTTACCTAACAATTATGTTGCTTTGTCAATCCTACAACTACATCATTGTATAACAAATGTGTCATTGTACGACAATTGTGTCACCCTAGTTCAATACAATTGCATCGATGTACGACAACTATGTCACTTTGGTTCAAGAGAAATGTGTTGTTGTATGATTGTGCCACTTTGGTTCACCTAAAACATAGAAAAATAGAAACGTTAAATGTGTTGATAAAACAATTGTGTCACCCTGGCTAAAAAACAAATGCACTGTAATGCACACAATTGTGTGCCAATGCACACAATTGCATCGCCCTACCTCCAAACAATTGTGTCACCAACCATGAAATCTATAAAACATGGAAAACTCAAGGAAAATTCATCAAATTTTGTTAGTCAAGCCCTCCTTCTAGTGCCAAAATGTGAACATGATCAATAGCTAAGCTAACATGATTGGATTATGCAACTGAACCAAGATTTAACTATTCAAATCATGCTCCCAATGAAATTTTTGAAAATATTAATCTAAGAAACCATTAAACATCAAGTAAACTAGAAATGCTTAAAGGAAACCTAATTAACAAATCAAACCTCATCCCATTGGGGGATTGGTGTTGAATTGATGTGGAATGTCAACCCTTTCCCAATCCCTTGATTGAAACAAACTTGAAAATGAATTCAATTGATGGAAATTGATGAGAATGGATTCAAGATTAGCTAAAAATGGATGCTAAATGATGAAATTGCTCATAAGAATGCTCGAAAATTCACTATAGTGCAAATTCTCTCAATGAATATGGATGATCTACTAGAGAATTAGAGGCTATTTGTAGGAAAATTAGATGAGTCAATGGTCAAGATTGAATTGATTAATCAATGGATGAAAATCAATAAGAGGAATAGGCATGGATCAAGAATTCAATCCATGGATGAGATTGAAAGTTGACATGGATTGATGAATTTAATCAAATGGTTCAAATTGTTTTGAGGAAACACAAATCCTAAAATTTAGGAAGAATGTGCAAGATATTTCCATTTAAGAGGGAAATTGTTTGAATTTGAAATAGAGGAATATTCCAAGGGAATATTCCTTTGAAAGTGGGAGAAATTGAAGGAATGAAAGAAATTAGTCAATTAAATAATTAAGATATTATTTAATTATGCAAGATGGAGGAATTTAAAAATTTAATTAAATAATTAGCTCATTTAATTAAAAAGAGGGAATTAATGACATTTAATTAAATAATTAGGATCATTTAATCAAATGAGAGGAATTAAGATATTTAATTAAATAATTCGCATTATTTAATTAAATGGGATGAAAACTAGTATGGAAGAGGTGAATTAACCTAATAATGTCGATTATTCGATTAATAGATGAAAATGATGAATTTAATTAAACAATTATGATTATTTAATTAAATAGATGAAAGGAGGTGAACTAGAATGAAAATGGTGTTAATAATCGAATTCATATGCATGATATCGATTAGGACAATTTTAAGTGTCTACAAATAGAACCTAAAATAATCACTAGAGCATGCAAGGATGAGAACTAGATCAAAGCTATGGAAGAAGAAATGAGATAGATTGAGACGAATCGGACATGGGAACTGGTCCCAAGACTAGAAAAAAAGAATGCGATAGGAACTAAATGGGTTTTCAAGAACAAATTGAAAGAGAATGGTGAATTTATCAGAAATAAGGCTAGACTTGTGTGTAAAGGCTACTCACAAGTGGAAGGAGTATATTTTGAAGAGACTTTTTCTCTTGTATCAAGAATGGAAGCTATTAGGATGTTTTTGGATTTTGTAGCACATAAAGACTTCAAATTATATCAAATGGATGTAAAGTCTACATTCTTAAATGGTGAGTTAGAAAAAGAGGTATACATTGAACAACCAGAAGGTTTTAAGTTATTAGAAGATCTTGATATGGTTTACAGGTTGAAAAATGCATTGTAAGGACTCAAACATGCTCCTAGAGCTTGGTATGCAAGATTGGATAGGTACTTATTGTAACAGGGATTCAAAAAGGGCACTACAAATAGCAACCTTTACTTCAAAGTTGAGAGAGATCAAATCCTGATTGTAGTTGTGAATGTTGATGACATTTTGCATAGGAGATGCAAAATGAGTTTGAAATGTCAGTATTTGGAGAGATTAATTTCTTCCTTGGGCTACAATTCAGTCAATCAGAAAAAGGTATATTCATTACATAATCAAAATATGTTAAGGAAATGTTAAAGAAGTTTGGAATGGAGGACTCTAAACCAGTATGTACTCCCATGCTTACTGGTTGTAAATTGAGAAAAAATGATAAATCTCAAAAATTAGATCAAACCAAGTATAAATCCATGATTGATGGATTACTATATCTAATTGCAACTAGACTAGATATCATGCATGTAGTATGTCTTGTGGAAATATTTCAAGAAGATCCTAGAGAATCACATGTGGCAACAATCAAAAGGATATTCAAACATTTGAAGAGCACTTTGGACTATGGTCTATCATATTCTAAGGATACTAAATTTTCTTTGAGTGCTTATACATATGTAGATTAGGAAAGTTGTGCAGATGATAGAAGTGTTAGACACACAAGACAACTAAGAGGGGGGTGAATTAGTTGTACATTAAAATATTCAAACCCTCATTAATCCTTAAACCCTTATTAAGCATCAACAAAAAGTAAACATCTAAAACATCAACACAACATCAGTCATACACAAGAGAATGTTAGATTTACGTTGAAAACCCTAATAAAGGAAAAACCATGATGAGGATTAACTCACATATATATGAACAACAACAACAAATACAATAGGCCCACTGCCCAAAATAAAATAATGGCTCACTTCCAAGGGCTTATTTCCCAAAGGACTCACTATCTGGAAGAAAGAAGAATAGAAGAAGACTATTACAAGGAGGTTCACTACCTCAAAGCAACAGAAAGATCCACCACAACAACTCTACACCATCTACAACCTCTGAATCACTACCTGCAACAACTTCAAGTTCACTGAAAATGTAGACACCTTTTGCTCACTACATCTAGTAGCCTTAAGCATTTAAGCTCACACTTAGATCACCACACTTGATCACATTCACATCTTACTTTGCATCTCGTAACACCTCCAACAATTGAACTTGATTATATACCCTCCACAACCTCAAACAACCTTTTTTAGGCCAACCTTAATGAAACATATGCACCTCAAACATGCAACCAAAAAATAGGATGAAACCAAACATTTCCACGGTGGAAAGAAGTGAAGGCAGACCATGCCAAGGGTTAGCTAGGACCCAAATCCACACTAGAATGCTTCACCATGCTTCCATAATGCAAGAAACACATCCAAAAGTAATGTTAACATTCCAGGTTGATCAAACCTATATTAATGCTACCAAACAATCAATTCACTCTTTACCATGTCCAAAAACATCTTATGAAACATGAAGGGGTTAAATCATAATACTGTGTCTCACTTTTTGCCCAAGATGGACATTTACATCAATATTTTTAACTGAATCTTAATCTTTTGATACCTATAGCAGCTAAACCATTAAGAATTTGAAGATGATGTGAACAAGTGATTTGTGGAAATTTGTGTGTAGATTCTAATTTATTTATTTTTCAAATTTTTTGAAATAAATCATGAATCTTTCAACATCTCCTTTAATAATTGGTTTTAAACAAAAGACAACATTTTCATAAAGTAATGTTTGTGTCGTACAACATAACTTTTTTTCTATAAAGGATTAAATTCTAATTTTTGAAATATAGATTCTCAACATCAATATCTAGGGAAAGGATTTTTTTTATAATTTTTGGCTGCATATTTTTCTTAAAATTAATTTTTGAAGTCATTGTAACTATAATTTGGACACACGTGTGTCATACAACCTAACTTGTTGTGTATATATTGAAATTCAATTTTTCTTTTTTGGGTGAAACAAAGACATCAATACCTAGGGAATGGGTATTTTTTGAATTTTTTTTACAATGGTTTACTATTTTTCCACCTTTGCACAACAAAGAGCTTGATGTTTAGAGAAAAACCTATGTTTAGTAAAAATTGAAAATTAAATACATGATAAAATGAAAATATATCAAAACTATACTTATTGGAAAGCTCATTTTGAGGGCTACAATCTTCCAAAATATAATTTTCAAATGACATTATTTAATCCCTCAAAAGGTAAAGAAAAAGTAGTTTTTTGCTAGCATTTTGATATGTGTGAAGGAGACTCCATTGTAGGTATGATTTAATACTTGAGCGGGTCTATCCAAGGGGGTTTGATTTAAGGGGGTCTTATCTATCCCTCTTCAATTAAAACCCTTTAGATAGAGCCTCTCAAGACTTAAATCGTTAGTTTTTCTAAAAATAGTGATTTCAGGAAAAAATCAACACATCCCAAAAGTGAGACACACTATTGTGGCAGCACCCAAAGCAACAACACACATCTCAAAATATTCCAACACCATTAGAATATTCATCAACACTACCACAACTACCTACAACAAAGAATACTTAACATCTTGTGCAACCAGCCACACTGCCATAGGCATACAACTCACTAACCAACCTTGCAAAACACTTGAACACAAAAAACTCCAAGGGAAGGTAGATACAGCAAATATTAGCATGTTCCCAAATCCACAAGACAAGAAACCTTAATGCAGAGAAATGTTGAGCTATTTACATTTCTCCCAAACAAACTTCTTCATAGTCCACCAAACTATCAAACACATATTCCATTTATGCATGATCCAAAACCTAAAACTCAAGATATAACATCTCTAAATACCTCTAATCATCTCATCCAAACCACGCAAACACATCTTCAACCATGAAGAAATGTGAAGTACAATGCAGAACACAACTTTTTCACCTTGTACACTCTTTATTCATTTTTTCTCAAAATCACTTGGAAACCAAGTGAACTAGGTGCATCAACAACATCACAAACACCTTCTCATCACAACCATACTAGAGATTTCAACAATCTCCCCATCTACAACACTTTCTCAACACCACACTAGAGGTTGACATAGGTTGACATCAATGACAACACTAAAGACAACAGTGCACCAATCTCCCTATTGAAAACAATGACAACACTGTAATAATATCCAATAATCTCCCCCTTTGTCATTGATGGCAACACCAGCTCTGAAAAACCATAAAAAAATAAAAGCAATCCTACAATGGCAACACTGGCTCACAAAAGCAACCCTACATCAAGTAGTACTCCCCCTTACTGGGTCTTTTTAGACTTCAGTCTTCTCTCCCCCTTTGAAATCAATTATTTCTTTGATTTTCAAACTTCACTCTCTCCCTATTTTTCAAAATTCTCTCTCCATCCGACATCAATGGAAAATGGCAACACTTGCATACATCACTTCAAGAAACACCTGCAACAACTCTCTCTCAGTTTCTCCACTACTCTTTTCCCTCTTTCTCTCTCTCCATTGTTCACTCCCCCTTAGGGGAATAAGATATGCTCCCCCTGACTGCACCAACCAAAGACACCACTCCCTACTCCCCTTGAGAGGTAGCCTTCATTAGTCCAAGACAAAGAATAAAGCTTGATTAACTCACTTGGATAGATGCACCAACTTGCATCTAGTTAAAAGGAGGGGAAATAACACCAAGCTTCTACTAGAGATACTCAAATGTATCTTTTGGAAGATCCTTTGTAAAAAATTCTACTAATTGTTCCTTTGTAGGCACATACTCCAACTTCACTTCATTCTCTATATCTTTCTCTCTTAGAAAGTGATATCAGATAGAGATATGTTTTGTCCTTGAATGCACTACCATATTTTTTGAAATGTTGATAGCACTTGTATTATCACACAAGATAGGGATAGGCTCATCATATGATACTTTGATATCCTTCAATGTTTGCTTCATCCACAACACCTATGTGTAGCAAGATGTTGTCGCAACATATTCTACCTCTACAATAGATAATGGCACTGAATCTTGCTTTTTACTCAACCAAGAAACTAATATACTTCCAAGAAATAAAGCACCTCCACTTGTACTTTTGTTGTCATCTATATAACCTTCCCAATCTACATCTTTATATGCACTCAAAGAGAAATCAATATCCCTAGGATACTATAGACCAAAGTTCGAAGTGCCTTTCATATATCCGAATATCCTTTTTACTACTACCACAAGTGATTCTCTAGGATCTGCTTGAAATCTCACCAAAATACACGCTACATGCATGATATTCATTCTAGTACAATAAGATATAGCAATCCATCAATCATTGATCTATACTTGCTTTGATCTATCTTAGGAGATTCATCATTTTTTCTCAACTTACAACAAGTAACCAGAAGAGTACATACTGGTTTGGAGTCTTCCATTTCAAAATTATTTAACATTTTTTTAACATACTTTGATTGTGATATGAATATAACTTTATTAGATTGACTAAGTGTAGCCCAAGGAAGAAATTTATCTCCCCAAACATTGAAATTTCAAACTCATTTTGTATTTCCTCTACAAACTTCTTACATATTGCTTCATTTCCTCCAAATATTATGTCATCAACATACACAACCACAATCATAATTTGATCCTTTCTCAACCTTGAAGTAAAGATTGCTATTTGTGGTACTCTTTTGAATCCCTGTTGCAATATGTACTTATCCAATCTTGCATACCAAGCTCTAGGAGCTTTTTTGAGCCCATAAAAGACTTTCTTCAACCTGAAAACCATATCAAAATCTTCTGACAACTGAAAACCTTCTAATTTTCAATGTATACCTCTTCTTGTAACTCACCATTCAAGAATTCAGACTTGGCATCCATTTTATATACAAAAACATCCTAATGGATTTCATTCTTGCTAGCGAAACAAAAGTCTCTTCAAAATCTATTCCTTCCACTTGTAGGTAACCCTTACACACAAGTATAGCCTTGTTTCTAATAACCTCTCCATTCTCATTCAACTTGTTCCTGAAAAGCCATTTGGTTCCTATCACATTCTTGTTTTTTGGTCTTGGGACCAGTTCCCATGTCTGATTCTTCTCAACTTTCCTTCGTTCTTCTTTAATAGCATTGATCCAACTCTCATCCTTGCATGCTTTAATTATTGTTTTAGGTTCTATCTTAGAAAGTAAACAAAAGTTTACATGTTCCTATGTCATAGTAGCTCTTCTTCTTGTCAGTACACCTTTGGTATTATCTCCAATGATTTTATATTGATTCTTTTGCACATACTTAAGAGTCTTATGATTCTTTTTTGGAGCTTCTTCCTCATCCACTATCATCTCTTTCTCTTTCTCTTCATCTTATTCTTCTTCTCTGCAAGGGGATTCATCAGATTTGTATCCTTCTATCAACACTGAGCTTTGATGTGATTCTTCATCAACTTTGACACTTACACGTTCAACTATCTTCTTTAGTCTTTTGTTATAGCACCAATATGCCTCACTCTATGTAGAATATCCAAGGAAGATTCATTCATCTGCTCTTGCATCAAACTTTCCTAAGTTCTCTTAATCTCTTATAATATAACACTTGCTTCTAAACACTCTAAAATATTTTAGAGTGGGAGGTTTTCCATACCATAGTTCATAGGGAGTCTTTGAATTGTTCACTCTTGCTTGTCCTCTGTTAAGAATGTACACTATAGTATGAATTAATTCTTTCAAGTACACTTCTGGTATATTTGTTTCCTTCAACATGGTTCTTGTTGCTTCTTGTAGTGTCATGTTCTTCCTTTCCACAACTCCATTCTACTAAGGAGTCCTAGGAGCTCAAACATTTGATTTTCAAATTCATTTAATTCTCAACCATTGACTTAAATGCTTTAAACTTATCTAGAGTTTCTGATTTTCTTTGAGAAATGTTACCCAAGTCATTATAGAGTAATCATCAATCAACAACATAAAATACCCGTCACCTTGAGAGATTCTTATTTTGTAGGTCCACATAGCTCTATATGCACCAAATACAGAGGTCCTGCAATAGAATTCCTTAGTTTTAAATCTCTTCTTTGTTTACTTTCCAAACTGGCACTCCTTGAAAATTGCATTGATAGGCTTTGTAATCTTCGGTATACATCTCATGGCTTCAGTAGAACTGATCTTTACCAGGATATCAAAATTGATGTGACCCATTCTTCTATGCCATAGCCAAATTTCATTTATTTGAGACATAAAGCACTTAACATCACCACCTTTGAGTTGATAAACATTTCCTTTTGTCCTTGTTCCTGTTGCAACCAATGTTCTAGAGCTTCCTTTTCTTATTTTACAACCATCATCCTAAAACACCAAATTGTATCCTTTGCTACACATTTTTCCTACACTAAGAACATTATACTAGAGACCCTTGACATAGAGAACATCATCTATGTTATGCTTTCCATCAAAACTAATTGAACATTTTCCATAGATTTTAGTAGATGTATCATCACCAAACTTGATAAGACCCCTTTCATACTTTTCAAGCTTAACAAAATTACTCTTATCACCTACCATATGATTTGAGCAACCACTGTCAATTATCTAGTAGTTTCTCTCCTCTCTTGCAAGAAAAGTAGTCAACATAGTTCCTTCAATACTGTGACCTATTTCTGGAGCAAATTCCTTCATGCATCTTTTAGGATTAATAGAATTAGTTCCAAAATTTAAATCCATGAACAAGTATCCATCACTTGCATCATCCGGATAGTCTAATTCCTCATCATCAGACACACCACTATCTTCTTTAACATAATAACTCTTCTTGACAGATTTACATTTATGATCCTTATGTTTATCATTTGTAACTTTGATTGGACATTTAGAAGCATAATGACCTATCTTTCCACAATTGAAACATTTAAAGGGTAACTTACCTCTATATTTTCCAGTGCCCTTTTTCAATATCCTTACAAAATTTTCTTCCAGTTCATCAAGATCAACTAGATAAAATTCATCATCTTTCTTACTGACTTTAAAAATAATTTCTTTCTTTGGAACATCTTGGTCAAATTATCTTAATTTAAAATTAGTTAAAGCACCAAACATTTGATCTCTAGAATACTGATCCAAATTTTGAGATTCCTCAATAGCAAAAACTTTAGCACTATTAGCTTTAGGAAGAATTCTCAATACCTTTTTCACAACTTCACTTTCCTCTAGCTTTCCACCAAGACCATTGATGGTGTTGACAATTTCATCCACTCTGAGCATGTAGCCAACAATATCTTCATCTTATGATATCCTTAAGATTTCAAATTTGGCTTTGAGATTCTACATATTTGTTTTCTTGACCTTATCATATCATTCATAAATGCTTTGCAACTTTGTCCAAATCTCTTTCATAGTTTTAAGGCATATCACCTTCACAAGTTATGAATCAGAAAGCCCACTCAAGATAGCATTCCTTGTTTTGCTATTATTCTCATAATCTATGATCTCATCATCACTTTCCATAGGAGTGATAGGCATGGTGTATCTAGTTTCAACTAACTTCCAAACACCAAATCCTAATGAGACAAGAAAGGCTTCCATCCTAGCTTTCTAGAAAGCATAATTTGATCCATCTAACATAGGGACTTTCACACCATTACTGTGTGCCATTGAATCTACCTCAAGTGGTTAAGCTTCTTCCAAGGAACCACAGATCTTATACCAATTGTTAGACACACATGACAATTGAGAGAGGGGGTGAATTAGTTGTACATTCAAACATTCAAACCCTCATTAATCGTTAAACCCTTATTAGCCTTCAAACCCTTATTAAGCATCAACATAAAAGAAACATATGAAACATCAACACAACAATAAACAAAATAACACCAAATTTATGTGGAAAACCCTAATCACATAAAAACCACGGTGAGGATTAACCCACATATATATATGAATAACAACATCAAATACAATAGGCTCACTATCAAAAGGGCTCACTACCAAGGGGTCACTATCTAAAGGACTCACTATCCAGAAGAAAGAAGAATAGAATAATACTATTTCAAGGAGGTTCACTACCTCTAAGAAACAGGAAGATCCACCACAACTCTATACCATCCACATCCTTCGACTCACTACCTCCAACAACTTTAGGTTCACTAAAAATTTAGACACCTTCTACCTACTACATCTAGTAGCCTTATGAATTTAAACTCACACTTAGATCACCACACTTGATCACATTTGCATCTTACTTCACATCTCACAACACCTCCAACAATTGAAATTTCTTATGTACCCTCCACGACCTCCAACAACCTTGTTTAGGTCGGCCTTAATGAAACGTATGTACCTCAAACATGTAACCAACAAATAGGTTAGCACCAAACACTTCCCTTGGTGGAAAGAAGTGAAGGAAGACCACATCAAGGGTTAAACAAGACCCAAATCTACACCGACACACTTCACCATGCTTCCTCAATGCACGAAGCACATCCATAAGTAACGCTAACACGCCAAGTTATCCAAACCTGTATTAACACTAAAAAATAATCAATTCACTCTTCACCAGGTTTGAAAACATCTTGTGGACCATGAAGCAAAAAAACACATCTCAGAATATTCCAACACTATTAGAATATTCATCAACATTGTTGCGTCTACCTACAACAAAGAATACTTAACATCCTATGCAACCAACCACACTACCATAGGCATACAACTCACTAACCAACCTTGCAGAACACATGAACACCAAAAACTCTAAGGGAAGGTAGATGTAGACAATATTAGCATGTTCCCAAATCCACAAGATAAGAAATCTTAATGCAGAGAAACGTGGAGCAATTTACATTTCTCCCAGATAACCTTCTTCATAGTCTAACAGAATGTCAAACACATCTTTTGTTGCCGCACGATCCAAAACTTGAAACTCTATATATAACACCTTTGAACACTTTTGATTATCTCATCCAAACCACAAAAGCACATCTTCAACCATGAAGAAATGCGGAGCACAATGTAGAACACAACTTTTTCACCTTGTACACTCTTTATTCAAATTTTCTCAAAAGCACTTGGAAACCAAGTGAACCAATTGCATCAGCAACATCACAAACACCTTCTCATCACAACCACGCTAGAGATTGCAACAATCTCCCCATCTACAACACCAACAATTTCTCTATCTACAACACTTGCTCAACACCACACTAGAGGTTGACATAAGTTGACATCAATGACAACACAAAAGACAACATAGTGCAAAAATTTCCATGTTGACATCAATGAAAACACTGCAACAATCTCCAACAAGAAGAAGTACAAGTGGAGGTGCTTTCTTTCTTGGAAATAGACTAGTTTCTTGGTTGATTAAGAAGCAATATTTAGTGTCATTATCAACTGTAGAATTAGAATATATTGTTGCAACATCTTGTTGCACACAGATGTTCTAGATGAAGTAGATATTGAAAGATATCAAGTATCATATGATGAACCTATCTCTATCTTGTGCGATAATACAAGTGCTATCAAAATTTCAAAAAAAATTGTAATGCATTCAAGAACAAATCATATCTCTATCTAGTATCACTTTCTAAGAGAGAAAGTTGTTGAGAATGAAGTAAAGTTGGAGTATGTGCCTACAAAGGATCAAATAATAAATATTTTCACAAAGGCTCTTCCAAAAGATACATTTTAGTATCTTATAAATAAGCTAGGGGTTGGGTTATTGCCCCTCTATCTTTCAACTAGATGCATAAGCCGATGCATCTTTCCAGGGGTGCAATGCAAGATGAATTCTTTGTCCTGGACTAATGAAGGATACTTCTCAGGGGGATTAGGTAGTGGTGTCTTTGGTTGGTGCAATCAGAGGGAGCATATCTTGTGACTAAAAGTGAGAGAGAGAAGTGAAGTGTGCAGGCATTGTTGTTTTCTATTGATGTCAATGGGGGAGATAAAGAGCCTAAAAAACATAAGAAAGAGGGAGAGAGAAAGAAGTCTTAAATGTAAGAAATGTCCAAGGGGGAGAAATGCTTGAGTGTTGGAGATACAGAGTCACTTTTTTTGTTGATGGTTTTTCAGTAGGTGTTTCCATCAATGAAAAAGGGGGGATTGTTGCATTGTGTTTTCATTAGTGTTGTCAGTGATGTCAACCTCTAGTGTGGTCATGATGAGAAGGTGTTTGTGGTGTTGATTAGGTGTTGTAGATGTAACAAGGTCACTTGGTTTCCAAGTGCTTTTGAGAAAATTTGTATAAAGAGTGTACAAGGTGACAGGGATGTGCTTGATATTGTGCTCTGCATTTCTTCATGCTTGAATATGTGCTTGTGTAGTTTGGATATGATAAGATCAGTGGTCTTTGAAGGTGTTATATCTAGATTTTTAGGTTCTAGATTGTGCAGTAGTAGAAGATGTGTTTGATAGTGTGTTGGACTATCTTTGGCTTGTGAAGAGGATTGTCTAGGAGAAATGGAATTGCTCCACATTTCTCTGTGTTGAAGTTTATTGTCTTGCAAATTTTGAAATATACATTATTCTTGTATTTGTCTTCCCTTAGATGGTTTGGTGTTCATCTATTCTACAAGCTTGGTTCATGTGTTGTGTCTTAGTGGCAGTTTGATTAGTTGCACAAGATGATAGTATTCTCAGTTGCATGTGTTTGTGCCACTGTGTTTAAATATTTTGTTGGTGTTGGAATATTCGAAGATGTTGTGTGATGTTGCTACATGGTCTGCAAGATGTGTCTAGACCTGGTGAAGTGTGTATACAGTTGCTTGGTAGCGTTAATGCCGGTTTGGCCAACCTGGCATGTTAGAACTATTTACAGATGTGCTTTGTGGTTTGGAAGCCTGGTGTAGTGTGTCAGTGTATATTTTGGTCTTGGTTAACCCTTGGTGTGGTTCACCTTCACTTCTTTCCACTGTGGAAGTGTTTGATGCCGACCTATTTGGTGGTTGCACATTTGAGCTGCATACATTTCATTGAAGTTGAATTGGAGAAGGTTATTCATGGATGTGAAAGGTATATATGCAAGGTCAATTGTTGGAGAAGGGTGTGGTATGATGTGTGATGCAAAATGATGTGTATGTGATCAAGTGTTGAGATCTAAGTGTGAGCATGAATGCCTAATACTATCAAAAGCAGTGAGCAAAAGGTGTCTACATTACAGTGTGCCTAAAGTTGTTGAAGGCAGTGAGCCAAAGGTTGTGGATGGAAAAGAGTTGTTGTGGTGGATTCTCCTATTTCTCTGAGGTAGTGAACCTCTTTGTAGCAATTCCTTTCTATTTTCTTGTATTCTAGAAGAAGTGATATTCCTAGGTAGTGAGCCTTTCTTTCTTTCTTTTGGATAGTGAGTCCTTTGGGCAGTGAGCCCTTTCAACAATGCGCCTTTTGTAATTAATGTTGATATTCATATATATGTGAGTTAATACTCACTATGTTTTTTCCTTGATTAGGGTTTTCCATAAGAAATCTGGTATTCTATTTTGTATGGTTGTTGATGTGTTGATGCTTCATTTGTTTGCATTCTTGCTAATGCTTAATAAGGGTTTGGTGCAGGAGCACCAGGTTGCTTTCAAGCCTCCATGAGGCCTATTTGTACATAATTGAATTAGAAGTTTTAGAGGTCATGAAATAAGGTCTTTCAAGACCATTACAATATGTTTGATTCATTTGGTGAAAGCTTAGATAGGTTATGTGAACAATGTATCCAATTTGCACAATTTGGAAGATGTTGTCAAAACAAGGTCTACAATAGGGTTTTGATGTTTTGGTGTTAGAATAAGGTCTTGGTAGACCATTTTCATCATGTAATTAGAAAATTAGTGGTTTATATGTATTAAGGGATTCAAAAAAATGCAAAAAAAGGGGAAAAATCTTATAAACCTTGTTGTTAAGGTTAAAAGAGAAAAGTTGTTAAAGTAACAAATCAGGAAGTTGGGAGGTTGTTAGAGTTATTTGTAGGTGCTAATATTGATTAGTAAGCCCTCAAAAGGTGAAGAACCTCGATCAAGAGGTAGAGGGATGTAAATAATGGAGAAATCAATGAAGAAACCCTATTTTTAATGCAATTTTCTATGTTTTTACTGGTAAAACATGATTGTATGCTCCTATATTGGCCTGGTATTGATGGGGCAGTCATTGGAAAAGATATTATTGTGTGTTAGGATCATTTTTCACTTGGTCTGACTTAATTTCATGGAGAATCGAGTAAGATATGGCCTCTTTTGTGCAAACAATCTAAAACCCTAATCTAGGGTACCTGAGAGCATTCAAATTGGATTTTCTTTCTTTCTAGTCAATGAAAGTTACTTTAATTTGGTGAGAAGATAGATTTTTATTCCCTTTGAATGATTTCAAGGTTACAGATGTTGGGTTTAAGGTTATGTTTTCTTTCTATTAAGTCTTAGATCTGGAAAACTATACCAGACTGGTAAAAACTAATGTTTAGGCCGAGTTACTGAGATTTGATTTGGGTAAGTGGTCCAACTTGAGATTCAATGAGTTTGGAAGGTTTCCATGGTGTATGGAAGTCCTTTCCTTGATAAATTTTGGGTGTGTAGAAAATATTGAAGCCCTTGTCTACTTGTTGTTTAGGAAGGGCAGTGTTGACACAGTCCTTACTAGGATAGTTTGCAGAGTTGGAGTCTCATATGTTGAGTGGACATAAAAACTTGTTGAAAGGTGTTCTTTTGAGGAGCCTTGTGTGTTTTGAAACTAGTTGAAGGATATGGTGAGTCCTTGTTTGCTATGAATTAAGGATGGATGAACTTTGTAGCCTAGAGGCCTAATTGTTGCTTTGGGTAGTCTACTTTTGAAAGTTCCTATATTTGGAGTTGTTTATGGTGTCTTGAAGTAACTACAAGAGGAATATAGCTTGGTTTTTTATTTTGGAGTCTTGAATCAAGGAGAAAGTTTTTTCCTTGTAGAGTAAGTTGATTGAATTGATGTTTGAAGAAAATGTGGACTGTTTGCAGTGATCTAAGCCTAGTTAGTGTTTTGATATAGACATTTTGAGATTGGATGAGTTGGATTGGAATCTGATAAGTGTTTTTGTTGTCTTGAAGAATGATATATATTGGTGTACTAATGATGTGGTTGTTGAGTTTGTTAAACTTGATAAACTTTTTAAAGATGCTAATGGTCAATGAGAGGACTGTCTTCAAAGGTCTTGAATTGAGTTTTGTTTGATTTTGTTCAGTTTGATAATGATGATGGTATGGAACATGATTTTGTTGAAGTTGGATTTCTAACTTGTTGTCTTGAAGTCTTGCAAAAATAAAGAATCAAAAGAAGTTGTATGGGTTTTGAGGAAAAAGTAAGTGAATTAAGAATTTGATCTTCTCCTAATTCAATTGGGGTTTGATTTACCCTAAGAAATAATGTGGATGAAGGATGCTCTGCATCAGGGTTTGAAGGTTTTAATACACAATTGATTCACCCCCCCCTCTCACTTCTCCTATGTGTCTAATAGATCCAATTCTATTTTGTAGTTATTGGTAAATTTTCCAAGATGGCACACTTCATTGCTTGCAAGAAAAATAATGATGTGATATACATAGCTTATTTATTTATTGAACAAACCATGAGATTGCATAGGTTACCTAAGAGTGTTGTGTTAGACATAGATGTGAATTTTTGTTTTCTATTTTTGGTAGACATAATGGAAAAAAATGATTATTGTCTTGTGTAACATTTAAAACTATATACCCTTGCAATCTCACATTGTAATCTACACTCACTTTGATGTGTTAATTTAAATTGTATAGATGCTAGCATTTTAGCATTACTTTGTTATAAATTTTCTTAATCCTTGTATTATTCCTAGCCTATTAATCCTTTTATTTGCTCTAAATTGTCTAGATACTAACACTATGCATGAATATCTATGTGACACACTAGAATCCCAAGATCAATGACCATTTCAAGTGTTTCATCTCCCTTTTTCAAGTTCAACTCACAAAAGGTTATTGTATTGAGCATTGTAAATATTTATCCTTTCCTTAGGATCCTCTTTGATTAGACTTCAAACTATTATATCAACTCTTGAAATCTACAACTTGGAAAATCTTTGTCAATCTCTACCAACAAGCAAACCAACTATCTCCATTGTCGTTTCTTGAAAATTTTACTAGTATTAATTACATATGAAAGATCTCATCTTTCTCATTACATTCATGGAGGTTTGGAAGAATTTTATATAGCCCAACATCATCTATCTTCATTGCTTCAAGTATTGGAGGTGATTTTATTCTTGTGTTTGCTCCAATCTCTTCTCTTTGTTTAGTTCTTCCATTGTTGCTTCCTAGGTGCTAACAACTTGTACTAAAGTATTTGCATACTATTTGTAGACATGCAAAATTTACATTATGCATTGATCGATTCGGTCAAATTAGATGTCGATTAGGACCATTCATCAATTAATCAAGTGCATTTTCATCCATTCATTTATCAAATAAACATTATCATTCAACCTTCATCTTGCATCATCCATTTAATTAAATAAATCAGGACTACATTTAAATCAAATCTTAAATTATATTCCATCATTTTCTGATTTAAATAAATCAATTATCAAAGTCTTGAAAGTCAAATCATATAATCAGCATTAATCAGCATAATCATCATCTAATCCTAATCTAATGTTAATCCCATCCCACTTGCATTATCTAGATCTAGCCACTTGCACAATAAATCAATTTTATTGATTTATTAAAACCTCATTTTCTCTCAACATGACAAGTCAAACAGGGCATTTATTGCTCTCCTTTCTTGTCCCCCTCTCAAAATTTATTGCAAATTTGAATTCAAAATTTCCCCCTCTTGGGCACTCTTCCCAAATCTTGCATATACATCAACTAATCATATGATGACAAGTGTCCTCAACTCATTGGCTTGTTTTTGATCCCACATTGGTCCCTCTTCAACACTTGGCATTTTGAAAATCTTTAAATAGGTGCTTCATCTTGAGCAAA
This sequence comes from Sequoia sempervirens, assembly GCA_007258455.2. Taxonomy (NCBI): domain Eukaryota; kingdom Viridiplantae; phylum Streptophyta; class Pinopsida; order Cupressales; family Cupressaceae; genus Sequoia; species Sequoia sempervirens. The sequence goes on along the minus strand of VDFB02105785.1, from coordinate 308,722,170 downwards.
TCCTCCACAATCTTGCAAGGTCACTCTCTTCATTTGAGATTAGATCTTGTCCATCATCTCCATCATCTATAGCAATTTCATCATCTTGAGCTTTTTATCAAGGATTGGGAAAGGGTCACTAGCACATGTGACACCAATCCACTATGAGATAGAGTTGGATCATGTCTTTCATATGCATTCTTTAGTTTCTATTGTTCCATTTTATTGCATGATTGATATGTTTCATTATTTCATAGGGATGTTAAAATGTTGTTTTGTTTTAAACTAACCATTTGCAGATTTTAACATCCACACTATTAATGTTAGTTTTGCATTTCATTTCATTTATTATAACATTTATCATGTTATTTTAAAAAATGTATCAAAAAATAGGCTATTATGGAGGTTGAAAGACCAATATAGAGATTTGACTAAGGAAGATCCCTAAACAACCCCCAATAAATTATTTTATTTTACTTTTTGTAGGTATATATTGAAGAAGTGTTAAATTTCTAGTTTATTTTGGTGACAAATTTATAGACATAACCACATTTTTAGTTTTCTATATATATGGGATAACAACATGATGCACAGTAGTCCATGCAAATCATTCATGTACATGGCAGAGAGCTTTATTTTTTTGGTCTAGGTTCCTCTTTTTTAAAATCTTATATTTTTATATTCAAATTGTTTTATTTCTTAGTCTTCAATAATTAGCAATAGTTACTTTCATTAGGTGTTTTAGTTCAATTTTATAAATACATTTTTTAAACTAAAACATTCTTATAAGGGTGAATTAGTATAATCTTTGCAATAGATTAGAGTTGACCTAAAATGTTAGCTAATTAACTCTAGTGTGGTGATTTTAAATCACTCTCAAAAAGAGATTGTATTTCTTTAGTATATTTGGATTTCCTTCACTACAACTTGAATTTTAGTTCAACATATCATCCACAAACTAATGGACACTCAAAGGCTATGAAAAATATTTTAGAAAATTAATTGAGATGTTTAGCAAGTAATGTGAATTAATATTACTACAAGATGATCTTCCTTATAACAATTTAATAAGTAGAGATATATGTAAGACATAATGTGAGATTGTGTATGGGTAGGGTCCAATAAATGTTTCAAAGTTGAGAGACCTTACTACAAATCACAAGAAGAGTGTTATAGCTGAGGATTATGGTGAACATGTGAAGAAATTACATTGGGAATTAAGAACATAGTTGGAGAAGATGAATAATAAATATAAAGAGCAAGTAGATTAGAAGAGGATACATAAGGAATATGAAGTTGGATATTTAGTCATTATATATTAGTGGGAACCTATCAAGCTAAAGAAAAAATATTGGATGATGTAGGATAATAAAAAATATATAGTAATGCATATGAGGTGAAGTTGCCTAAGAAGTATTGAAATTCAGTTATATTCAATATTTTAGACATGATTATCATGGAGGGAATGGTTAAGAGATTGTTGAATGGGATTGGATGTCGTACATGAAAGAGAAAAAGGATGAGATAGAGGATATTTTGAGCAAAAGGACGAGACAAAGAGCTAGAAATAAGACTTATGAGGAATACTTCCAATGAAGTGGAAAGATGATATAATTGATGACTCTACATGGATGTCCATAGTTGAGGTTAACCATTATATTTTTCCCTTACGAGCATACAAGTGTAAGAGCAATCTTGCATAAAAAAATATTTTTCTTTTAATATTTATTTATTTTATAGGTATTTTCCAATAAAGTGTGACAATTTTACAACACCAATTCTCATTGCACACATTTATTTGCTCAAGATTCATAGCAGTCATAATAGGCACACGCATAAGAATTTTATGTCATATTTGATTGTAGCTGCATATTTCATGTTGTAGTTTAGAACACAAGCCCTAAAGAGCATCTTACATGTTTCATTCAAATTCATGAGATTTGGATCACCACATTTATGCTTCTTATCTTGAGAAATTTAATGCATGGTATAATATAACCTTGATTGGAATTTATGAAAAATAATTGAATATCACACTAATTCCTAAGGCCATTACTTATTATTTTTGGGTCCTAAGAGGGGTCATGCGTTAACCCATACCAAATTTGAAGACATTGAGCTTGAGGTGCATTGAAGAAGATGAATTTTCATGTTACCAATAAACTTATACACTACAAAGGTGATGTATCTAATTCCAAGGCTGACTAAAGATCAAATCAATAATTTTTGGATTGTTGATCCATATCACATTCCCCTAATGATGGTTTAATGTGTTTTCATGTGGCACATATCATTGGAAATCCATGTATGTAAGATGAAGTTCAACAATTTATTTGAGGATAGAATTCCAATTAGGAATTTTAGATAGAAAATATGGATAGAAAGGGTAGTACATTTTGGGGTGTTACCAAATATTAAAAAATCTTATAAGATCTACTTCATAGTCATTCATGGTTGTGGCCTAAAATGTATCAAGATCTTGTAGTTTCTTTATTTTATTTTGATATCAATAAATCAATCTTTGTGTTGATTTTATTGGTTCATCATATATTTGTTTGAGTGTTTACGTTTTGGTGAATAGTTAGATATTCCTTAATTACACCCACTAATTGTGATTGTGTTAGTATTATGTTTTACTCTCCTTAGATTTCTTACATTATATGTATGCAACCAATTGGATGGGCCATTTATTATCACTCACACTTTTTTATTATGTTTTACTCTCCTTAGATTTCTTACATTATATGTATGCAACCAATTGGATGGGCCATTTATTATCACTCGCACTTTTTTATGCTTGATATTTTAAATAGCGACACACTTTGATAGAGACTCATTTCCATATATAGATAGAGGTTGATCATATTACTTTTGTACATCACATAGATAATTATCACATTGCAATATCATGTTGAGTCATATCACATTACATGGTCACATTGTACAAATATTTATCACATGTCACATTGTATGTAGTCTTCATCACATGGGATCTTATCACATTATCACATTATGTGGAGTATTTTTTTATCACATTCCATATAAGTGGAATTTTTTATCCCTTCTTTCTACTTTATTTTTTGTAGACAATTATAACTTTTAGTTTGTGCTTATTTTAGTCATGTGGTAAATTCTACTCATTGCATACTTTTTTCTTTTTTTACAATTTATGGGGTGCTCATACCAAGAAGAGTGAAAATATCATTATTTTTATCCTTTTTTAAAGACATTATCCTTTATGAGTGTTTATATATCTACTTTTCATGTTAGTTGAGAGCGTAAGTGTACTTTGAAATGCATGATCATGTTAGATTCATACACACTCAAAGTGGGGCAAAAATTTAACATTGAAATTGAATTATTTGTGGTATTTTCCATTTAGTTGTATGCCCACTTTAATGGAATGACTTCATGTAATAAAATATTGGCAAGTAGCATACACTTGTACTAGGCTTGGCTCATGGCCCAAACACTATCCATCTAAATTTTACTCCCTTTTATACCAATTACTATACATTCACTATTTGTTCATCATTACTACACCTTCATTTGTACTCATTTGTTTTATCCCTAAGGTTTATTTATAAGTGACATGAGATTGGCTCGATTCACTCTTAAGGCATACAAGAATGGTCCCCAAATTCAAAAAATTCTTGTCTCCTTCTATCAATTGCTATGAGTTAACTAGCACATGTTTTGTGCAACATGTTACATCATTACATTTAAATATTCAATGTGCAATTTATTTCATATTGAAGAATAATCAGAGCATGCTTCAATTCTAAAGAACAATAAATGAATCATAATATGCATAGTTATCATTTAGGCCATTTGTATGTCAATGTACGTCATCTTCAATATTGTTTGTTGTACCTAATCTAACCTACCAAGGGGTTTGACATAGGAGAACATGGTCATCTATTGGGTTGACAAACTTATAAATCATGTCCTTAGAAACCACCTTAATAGATTCAATATTAGAAGATGAAGGCAAACAACTCTCCAAGCACATTTTTGTTAGATAATTCTCAAGCAACACAAATCAATCCCACATAACAAATCAAGTTTGCATTGCTCAAGATCAAACCATAAAGATATCTTTAGATCGTATGGTGGTGAATTGATTTTACATGATTTCAAAGTTATCCTTCCATCATCAATTTTAAAAATAAATACCCTTAATCCTCTTATTAATACCCTTAATCCTCTTATTTAATTTTCAAGGCATTTGAGCATCCCATCAATATTGAAAGCAAGAGTCTAAGTTGCACAAATAATTGACTTCTTTCAGGTTAAAGAAAATGGGTATCCATTCCACCAAATTTGTCGAGGTCACCATCCCAACCTCATCCCTTTTTCAATGCACATCCATAGGATTTGAATCTTAGTGGATGATGTAATCAATTGTGCTCAACCAATCGAACGACAACGATTTGATAATATATAATTACTATTCATAGATTAAAAAATACAATCCAAGATTCTATTTCACAAGAACACTCACTCATTGGTGAGGGAATAAACAAATATAATTTTGACCATGAGTTTAAAGATTTAATATATTATAAGCTAAAAGGTCGTTTAGTGGAGAAGTGCGGTTGACCTGACAAGGTAGGAGAGTGCACTAGAAATGTTTATTACGTGCAAAATAGTGAAACTTTTGCATTGAGTTAGGTAGTGGAGGGTCTAGTAAGTCCGTGAGTTAGTGAAATAGTGGGTCCCACTTCTCTATACGGTCCTGAAAGCGTTGGGAATCTAATAGGTTTTGTTTTATGTGTATTAAAAGGTTCAATACTTTTCAGTGGTACAAAAGTTAGTCCCTACTGTCCTCTCCAGCCGACCATAACACGTGTCATATTCGCTATGCTGATGTGGAAATGATGCTGTCGTACAGTTGCCGACCTGTCATTGTCCCATCTACTTTTCATTGACATTTTCACCTTAGTAAAGTTTTCATAGGGAGGAGTACTAGGTTAAATATATAGATGGATTACTATGATATAGACCTTCACTTTTTTTTAAACGATGTCATAAATGCTACGAAACTTTAAAAACTTTTGGAGCTTGTACTTATTGTTGGTTTCCTCAGCATTTGAAAATAAATTGTTGGTAATTTTTTGTTTTGTTTTCTACAATGTTTATGATAATCAAATATCCAAATCAAATATGATCGTGATCTTATTCATATGATTTGATTTGATTTTTATAAGCATATATGAAGCCCTAGTTTTTTGTTTCCTTTATTTTAATTTTTGTTGTGAATGCAAAAAGGAGCTATGAAAATAGGGATGGGTAGAAGGTTGTTTTGTTTGTTCCTTATGAAGAATGAAATTTAAAACTAAGACACTGGGTAATAACGACAACCCTAGTAGGGGTGTGATGTTAGGTTTTTAATTGTAGTGTATGTAGTTCAAGAGTGATAGACTATGTATAATCTATGTGGATGTTTAGGTTTCATTTAGAAGAGAGGGGCAATTAGACATTACACTAAGGGGTGTTTTATTTATGTATTATTTTAGTTGTTTATTTGTTTGAGATTGGAAACCATAGTGCAAAGGTGGCAAAAGGACTAGTGAAATTGAGTGGTTCAATTCATAGAGGGGCTATGGATTATCACCTCTAGCGATGGTGAACAAGATTTGTTTGTTCATCAAGAATTGATTTATTTTAATGAGTTTCAATCTTTAGTGGAAGGGGAGTTGGTTGAGTTGTCTATTGAGTGTGAGTAGGGCAATAGAACCAAGGCTCTTGAAGTGTTAAGGCCTAATGGAGCCTTAGTGAAGGGGGTAGTAGTGGAGGAGGGGGTAGCAATGGCAGTTTTGGAATTTCAGTGGTGGTAATGGATATGGAAGCTATTATAGTTGTGGTGTCTTTGGCCATTTTGCATAAAACTACCCTAACAATGGTGGCAGAAGATACATGTAGAATGGTTACTTATTATAAGAAATCAAGGTTTTATTTTTATAGTCAACAAAGGCTTGACTTGACTTTGTTGAGTCAAGTCCTTTCTTTGAGCTTTTTTGGTTGATTACATTGTGGTCCTTGTTTTTCATTATGTGATGTATTTGATTTTTTGTCAAATGGGAGAATAAGATCTATGGCTCTAATTTCATATTGGCTATTTTTTTGCAATGGTTAGTGGGGGAGGTAACCTATTTTGTAGTGGTTGATGTATGATGTTATGCTGCTTTGTATGACTTGGCTCACCTTTTGTTAACAACTTTATAATTTCCTTCTCTCTTCTCCATAATTGAATTCAACAAATAGGTGATTTGAATCTTTGTGACCAACATGATTATGCTCCATTCAAAATTAGACAACATCAAGAAACAAAACCAGTCTCCTCCTCCTTCCAATAATCTCAAAGGAAAAACAATATTGGTTCAACCACGTAAGGTTACCAAAAAGGTGGATACCACTCCTTTGTTGAAAAAAGTGAAGTTGATAATGGATAAATTGGAGGCCATCACTAGCCTGGAGGATCTCAATTCTCTTCAAGTTGGTAGCTAATGTCTCCACCACTTAGTGGTTTGTGTTGTTAAATGACTGTGCTATTTTTACTTTATTTTTGTCAATGTGGGTTTTACTCTCATAGAACCTTGTTTTACTAGCCTTTTGGCATTTTGTAATGGGTGGGGGAACCTATAACTCATCTTTACTTTATAATTTTTTTTTTATAATTTCATCTACTTAAAAATAAATAATAATCTATGTAGGTTTTAGTCTTTGATTTCTTTTGTATCACCTTGCATAAGTTGCCTCCAAGTATGATTGAGGCTCTATTTTGATAAATGAGTAATTTTTAACTAATGTAATGCTAGCAATTGTTCAATTAATGGACTTCTAGAAAAATGAAAATTTATGGATGATCTTTATGAGATCCTAATTCCATTATTTAATCAATATGATCATCCTATATGTACATGACACAATATTCATCATTAGGCTGAACAATAATGTCTCAAATGATGTATTAATGAACCTATGGCCACATGGAAGTAAGCCTTCAAGATCATCTAAAAACAAGATTTTTTTATGTTTATGATATTAAAATATTTTTGAAATATTTCAAGTATACTAGTGGAGTAGATGGGGAATTTATAAAATAAGTATTCCTCCAATTTTATTTTAGGTCCTATCAGAGACTAATGATTAAACTATCTACAAACTTCGTGTAGCCTTATGCCTTTACATGACTTTGTTGACATTTATAATAAACACGAGTAAGTAGTGAGAGCGAGAGAAAATAGTTAAGGAAATGACCATCAAGGTATAACCAAAGGTTCCCCTATATATTGCACCTCACACATTCAATAAGTTGATAGTAGAAGTGACCATGAGTGGTAGATATGATTCATTGATTAGTTACTTTTATTTTCAAAAAGGGTTTCCAAGTTTTCTAACTTGGGTAGTGTTGATATAATAACAAAGTTTTTATAAACTACATTGCAACAATATTGCTTGTTTAATTTTATTACAAGAATTAAAAACTATGTAGAAAATATTAGAATGATGGAAATGGAAATATAATCCTTTTACAGTCTACAATGTCGAGCAACCTTATCTTGAGTCTATAGGTGGCTTATAACATATGAGGCATTAAATAATAAGTTAGCAATTTGAAAAGATTTTAAAGATTTTAAATAAAAAATATATTATGCTTGTGGTGTTATGTATATTTAAAATTTTATAATAGAAAATTAATATAAAAAAAATTAGTAAGATAAAAAAAAATGAGAAAAATAGTTGAAATAAATAACACAAAAAATATAAAAAACCAATTATCACCCTACATATTATTGAGGTTCTGGAGACTTCTAATAGCCTCCAACTCATCCATTATGAATTTCATCTTCTGTCAAATGAAGATAGCATCCATTTTCTCCATTTGCATTTGTGATTGACCCAAAATAGTTTTACCTTTGTAGTTTCCATGAGGTGTGGGAGGTCATATTTGTTTCTTGATCTTATCAATTTTTGAGTGGAAAACCATCATATTGTTGGAAAATATTTTCATAACTTATTTGTTGAAATATTTAATGGAAGAGAAAGAAGTAGCAATATCATCCTAGTTGCTAATAATGTTAGTCAAATTGCATCTAGCTTATCGATTATTTCTTTAAGAGCCCCTTGTAAACCTTGGATCTGAAAAACCATTGTGTGTATTAGGCAACAAGAAAAACATATCTTAGTATTTACACCTTATCCCAAGCAATTAAAGGATGAACCAAAAGAATATTTTTCTATAATATGAATGGGTTAGGATGGTGTTCATGTCTTTTATTTTTCAAGCTATTCTTGAGAGTAGCATGGGTATTAGTGTGACAAACAATAGAACCCAAATGAGTAATTGATCATGAGGAGTGAACACTAGGTGTATCCAAGGTGGGGGTATCGAGATATTCAAACTAGGTAGTATCCTATTGGATGGTTATCATAATATTTTTTTTTTTTCTTTTGGGCTTTGGGGTTAGCCTAATAAATAACACATAAGTCAACAATAAGAGAATTGTCTAAGTTATCTTCCACAAAATATGTAGGGTCCAAAGAGATTTCATTAGAGTGGGAGGAATCCATGGAACATAAGACACAGGATGAACACTTAGATTTACAAGCAAAGAAAAGGGAGCAATAGGGGAACATTAGAGATTGGGTTTTCTTAGTATAAGATTTATTCATAGTTTTAGGGGAAACAACAAGAGATTTCTTTCAAGTAGCAATGCTCTCCCCCTTAATTGGCTTAGTAGAGGAGGAATTCAAATCCTCAATAATTTTGACTATTAGACACAATCATGGTAGGGGCAAGAGAATTGCAAGGTGGAAGGAGTAGAGAAATAAAATCAAGCCCTAATGAATGAGAATTTTGACCTTGTTAAGGGGAACTTCCGTCACCAATTATTGAAGGGAACTGAGAAGGAAATGAGGGAAAATAACAAGCATACCATGTCTTAATGATTTAAAAAAGGTAAATGGTAGGATAAAATGTAACCAGACCACCCTCAAGGGTGAAGTATTTGAAGAGATAAATGTTCATTTCATCCTAGGGATTAGGAAAGTCAACCCTTCTATAGCCATTTTGAAACATCCCTACCCTCTCTTCTCCCTAGATAAAATTATCCATCGTGATTTTATCTTTTGACATGCACACTCAATTGGATTTAATCCCCTCCAAGGTAATAAAGTCTTTAATGATAAAAAAAATTACACTACCAATAGTAACCTACCTCTCTTTCTAGGATTTATAAAATTATATTGAAAGGGTAGGATGATGTCCCTTAATATTTTCCAAGCAATAGTATAACCCAACATTAACAAAAAAAATAACATAGTTCCTTATTGATTTTAAGGATTTCACATGATGCAAGCTCCACCCGAACCTATTCACCACCCATACTATTCATCAGGGGGCACAAAGGAAAATCATAATGCAAAATATTCTACATAATAGAGTAGGGCTCAAAATTCCAATTTGGGCATATAAGTTCATTAAGGTAAAATATGGAGAAGATAATGCACAACCAAATTCCAAAATGAGAGTGTTCCCCATCTGATAATAAAAACTTATTGTACATCCTATCAAGCTACATAATCATATCTCTAAACACTAATCAATACACAATCCTTTGGGGAGGCATGAGGGAAATTAGTGAATTCATCATGTAAGTGAAGGATGGCATGACACTAGCTAAACACCTAAGGAAATCCCACAATCCTAGCACTAAGTATAAGATATCTACTATGGTGGTTTTGGGCTTCATTGTTGCTTTTTTTTTTAATTTCTAGGAATATTGGAGCATAATTTCCAAACCCTCCAACCATTAAGAGTTATGCCCAAATTAGTGAAATTGTCAATTCTAGTTACCTTCTCTTAAAATTTGCCTAATATTAACCTTTGGGGCCATTTTTATTAATTATCTAGCATCATAGAGATAGATACCAAATTTTTCATTCATGTGAGTGTTTCTATTTAGGATACCAATGATGATTTTTGAGTCTCCTTCCACATATAAGCAACTAATGGCTAAGAGAACCTAACAATTTTACCCCCCAAAAAGTAGTGGTAACTTCAGCTTCGTTATTGGTTTTAAAATTAATAGCCCTTGCATAAGTAGCAACTAAGTTCCCTTATTCTTTTCTCATAACTCCTTTGACACTATCCTTATTAGGATTTCCTTTAGAAATGCCATCAAAATTTAGCTTTAGCTAGCGTAGTGGAGGAGGTATCCAACAAGTATTCTTCTTGAATTCCTAATTAGAGTATTTACATGGGGAATCATACCATATGTATGGAATTTATTAAGTGGTTATTTGTAGGATGGGAATTAGGGCAATAACTTTGATCACAAATCAATAGAAGAATAATTAAAACTAAATTCAATAAAAAAATAAATCCAATATTTATTGAGAAGTAGTACGAACATAATATTTTATACTTATGTTAGACAAGAATTTACTAAACGATCCATTAATCTTACAAATTTTTTATTTGTTACATTTTTTGTCTTATTTGTAAATTTATAAGTTATTCAATGTACTCAATTATATTTTCATTATAATTTACTTTAACCATTTCCAAGTAGTCTAGTTTTTGTAATCATTTAAGTTATTGGGCTTTATGTTTTTTATTTTACTTTAAATCAATGTAGGATATGATTCTTAGAACAAAACAGTATACTAATGTATCCAAATTTTGAGTTTGAAAAACCAAGAAAACTTCGTTGCAGTTTCACACTTAATGATAGACAATCAATTCAAAATAATTTCAAATACAATAGAAGCTCACTCTAATAGAAGGAATACAAAAATTTAATGTCTTTAGAAGGAATTGAAGTGAAATGTGGGGAATCTCAAACAATTTTTGGAGTCTCTTTTTTTCCACTTGTATATTGTGTGAGAATTTGAACAATTCAGTTCCTTCTTGCTTCAATTAGTGATGATAATTCCAATTTTTCCAATCAAACTATGTCTTTCAATAAAATTTGAGGTAGGTACTGTACATTCTTAAGTTGAAGGTATACAACACAATGATTTCATATTTATGATCAATAATAGTCTCAAGTACAAACTTGCAAAATGCAATAGTAGATGGATTTTTTAGGTCAATATAAATCTATACATGCGTTTCAAAAATTTGTGATAGCTTTCAAATTGATACTTTGCTTTTGTTGCATACTTGACAATATAGGAATAATGTGAAGTTACTATCATTTTCAACAAAATTAGATAATTTTCTTACAAAATCCCAAGGAGCTTTATAATGATAGACCAATGATGACTCCTAAATCTTTTGTGTTTCATTAAACCTAATTTACTAATTTTGTGTAATCTATAAGAAGGAATAATTGTATTTGACAAAAAAAAATTAAGGTATATTGATGATATCAACAACATGCCAAGATTCTAATGCATGGTTTTCTTTTAGGTTGGGGTCAACGAGAAGTTTAGTTTTATAAATGATATCTTTCCTTTCTTGTTCCTTAAGACAATGCAACAAATTTTTACTACATGGACAAGAGGGTTTTGAGATAGATGCTTACCATCTACATCATAATGGGGACCCCATCATATGATGTCAATACTGAAACTTGACATGTCAATAATTCTAACGATTCACTTTATTTTTTCAACATTACTAGCTTTATACTTATAATTAATTATCTTTTTAATTTGGAAGAATTTTTGTACCTTAAGAATAACATAATATAACTATAAATAAGCAAAACATTCATTTTAAGTGTTGTTTCTCACTTCCTATTTGTTGATGTTGTAGAAATGAATCTTCTACATTACTTTTCTCTTTTGGTCTTCTAAATATATTGAAAAGAAAGGAACACATTTTTGTATATCATATATGAGTGTTGTGTGTTCCCATGATCAAATGATTCAAACCAACAATAATATAATAGAACTATTTCTCAAAAAGAGAAAGAAATACTTGAATTATTTCCTAAGGTAATTTTTTCATCAAGATTAACTTTGAAAAAAGCTATGTATTAAAAAATTGGAAGCTTGGCAAGTACCTTCAAATGATTTGCGTTTACCATGAATTAAAGATGTAGAAGAGTATTTTTGCTCCTATTCAATTGAATTTTTTATATGAAGCACATTTTTTGAAGTTCATGAATACCATGTAGATCCTAATAGTGAAGAGAAAGCTAACAAGACCGTTTTGTACATAATCCAATGGCTCAAACTTCCACCAAGGTTCACCTATTGCTCATTAACACCATCTATTTCTCAAATATGTTCTTTTTTGGGGAGTTTTAGTGAACATAGGTTGTTCTACAAATCTATTACCTAGTTCTTTTGTTGTAGAGAACTTCACTCATGATGGGGTTCTATAGGCATTACATTATGTTGAGAGCCTCTTGCAAACGATCATACATCCATGAATGAATTAGGATTTTATAAGAACTTGAATTCATTACCTTGCTTACCTTGCTTTATCCAATCATGTGAATACACATCCCCATCCACCCCAACTAAGTGGAGTTTGTTAACTTATCAAGGATACAAATCATAATGTTGATGACCCAAGGTTCATGAGCTAACTTCTACGCAATTCTTAAGCTTACTAGAATACCCCCATCTATAAGTATATATCTATGGTGATTTAACTCATACATACATAGTGACCAACAAACAATAGAAAGATGATCGAACAAACAATAAGAAGATAATCAAGTTTGATATAAGAGTCGTCTAGTTGGTTGTCACCAATCACTGTAGATAATATATATTAGGAGCTAACTAACATATCTTGATGACTAACTGACTATTATTAGTTACATGTAGATAAAAAGTAATCTGAACTACCAATAATATGATAAGACAACTAATTTCATCAATGACATGCTAGGACTGCTAGAACACCTACTAGTGTGCCCTATTATTAATTGGTCACTCTATATATGTATCAAAATCACCTTAGATATAAAATTATTTATGACAAAGCTGAAGACCTAAGTAGAATCTTTTCTTAAAAGACTAATAGAGTCGTATTACACCTCCAATTTTGGGCTTTTACATGTAGACATAAATAAATGAATGTCGACTATGGTGGAATAGCAGAGAATATTAAGTTAGATTTGGTAACATCATGATGGCACAATCTGCATTTGATTGAATTGTCACTGGTCTTAATTAGTTTTGGAGTTATCCGCATCATTTATATTATAATATAAATGTACGTCTAAAAAATGGAATCTCCACTGTGAGAAAAATGTTTAACAAAAAATGTGGGGCGAAAAAACAAAAGACTATAGTTACGTCTATCGGTCAACAATCCAACCGTACATATTTCAAGAGAAAT